>JAJEKV010000352.1:0-286909 GCA_021234155.1 Isoetes taiwanensis | reverse complement strand
ATTATTGTAAAATAACTAAGTACTATGATATTATGCATATGCATATATCCATCTGGATATAATCAAACCATAAGTCTGAACAAATATTCATCATCCATTATATCGGTATATTTTAAAGCGTTAGAACATTTATAACGGTGTATGTTAACCATGTTTAAAACTCATCAATATGATATGTCGAGCCTAAACTATTTGTAAGACTTTACAATGCATATCTTCACAACCATTAGAAATAAGTTACTTTGTCATATGATCATATGAAGGAGAGAGAAGAGAGCTTTATTCTTGAACTATTAAATTATATTAAAGCCCATTGCTCATTCACGAACCTTTCTAAGCAATCTTGCCACGAGAAATTCGTGATGGGAATAATGGAATCTGCAATATTTTGTAGCAAGGATTAAACATTAAACTTATGAATTCAAATGGAAACGATTGAAGGATCATCCTCCAACTCCGAGTATCACGGACTTTATGTGAAGCCTAATAATCTTCCTAAGCGCCTTTTGCCAGACTGTTTAGGACCTCTCTGATAGCCCATTCTGTCATCTTTGAAATCGCCACCTCTTCTTTGGCCATAACCACCTCGAGCAACTCTAGAATCCATGCCGAGTTCGGGATTTATTCTTCCTCCAAAGCATAGATGCTTGAATAAGCTTTTAGCTAGCCGGGCCATCAAAACGGACATGTGACCACAGCTTGGTTGGGCCCTGCCCCCAACCACTTAGTTTTTTTGACCCTCTCAGTTCAACTGGAGGACCTAGAGTGTGTTACCATCACAATCATAGCCCATAATGTTGGCTTTTTACCCAAAAAATATTTGGCCTTGGGAAATGCAATGTCTAAGATCTAAAGCATGGTCAAATGACCTTTACCACCGTTTCTGGCATCCATTAGTAAATGCATACCCTATTTTAGGGTTAAATATACCTTATATTTGTAAAACCTATATAAGTGTGTATAAAGACCTATAGCGGTAAAAAAAGCCAAGATATGCCATGTAGATAGCAATAAACTTTGACCTTGGATTAAAAAAGCCACCAAATATTCAACGGATTATGCAAGGCAGTTATAACTATTGGATATTCAATCCCTTTAAAAGAAATTTTTTTTTTGTTGGACTACCACATTTTATATATTCATGACCACAATAACGTAGTGTATTTCCAGAAAGGTTATACATGTTTCAAGTTAGAATCATCTAGAAGCCAACACAAATGCAATTAAAAAAAAAACCCTTCCACCTACCGTGGAATGAGGAAGAACATACCTATTAAAGTAAATAGTCTGTAACCATGGGGATGGCTGACCCCCACTATCACAGTTGGGGTTGAGTCTCATCCCATTATTAAGAAGCCTATAAAATGCAGATTGAATTATTACCTTGAAGATTAGTTGTTCAGGAATTCCAGCATGGTATTATTGTCATATTGAAGTCCTGAAGAAATATTATTGTATATATACTTGTATACAGCTCTACTGGGTCCTTTATAATCAAAACCATTCTTGACAAAGTCCATTATAAGCATTTTAATGTCTTTAGCTGCTTCCCTAGGACATGAATTAATGTACATGTATGGTAGAATCTACGAAATGCTGACATTTCTAGCTTGATAATATGGTCTACAGCTAGCAGCATGTACATATTTCAGGACTTTGAATGAAAGAATATCATTTTTGTCATATTTAACAGTCCTGAAAATCCCTTTGGCTCTGCTCAATATTTCGATAATTACATTGAGAAAATTACCCTTGTATCCATATGTAGTAGTCGGGTCATTAATAAATGCCATAGCAGTTTCATCTTTGATACCCAACACTTTCATGTCATATATCTGTGGATAATCTTCATTATCAAGAAATGCAAAATCCAGGAACTTTTTTATAAGTGGGCTTCAGGGCTAGAAGATCATCCATGTAACGAAACACAGATTTGAACATCTCCACTTCTTTGTATCTTTCTTGAGGTGATAGAGTCTTTATAAATATAGCTTTGTTCCATGCCAGGTAGAGGTTGCACCAGCATGGGCTGCACAGCCCATGGGGATACCACTAGTTTGCAACCATGTATCAGCTCCCTACATGATAAAGCAATTAGTCAACAACCATATGCTGGCCCTGATAAAAATATCTCTAGTAATCAAGCTCCAACATTTACCTTTAGGGTCAACTTTTAAGTTACAAAATTCTCGTCCCATTCTCTTTTAATCCATAACTTATAGCTATAGTATTTATTGATCATGTATTCCCATGCTGCATTAATGACAAGTGTAATGATATATATTCTAGTATCACCAGACAAAGGAATACTTTCATAACACTTTGTGATATCCGCCATAAAGATATCAGCGATTTTAGAAGGAAGGTTTAAGATGATATCATACACGAATTCCATCTAATTCGGGTTAACTTTTCCAAGAAAAAGATTGCAGAATTTTAGTCAAATTGTTTTGGCAATATCTAGCCATATCTGGATGATCATGTTTAGCCATGCTGTAATGATATTTGAGAATTCCGTATAAACAGTTCCGTGCATTAGTAATCCACATATGATCCCGTTTATGGGCTTTATAGATCCCTAATAAATATGATAGTCTATCACTTGTGCAATTAGCATAAGAAAATGTTTCCTCCATTTCATTTTGTACCTTCCATATGACAGCAATCTTATCTTATCTTTATTGTAACCTTTCTGAAATCACAGCTATTAAGTCGGTTAAGAGCCATTTCCATCATATGTTTGGGGCATATAAATGCCGGGTTATTAGTGGCTTTATCTACAGCAGCCACATACATATATTTATTGAACCATTCGATGCTTTTGACAACTTTGCTATCATTTAAGGGAAACGTTCTTGTGTTATCCCTTTTACAGGCGTTTTTGACAAGTGTAGCAGCTTTGTCGAGAATAATGTCTTTAACATCACATTTTTTCTCATCTTCCAAATTTGGGAATGTATACTTATGAGCATCAAAAGTGCTGTCAGCAGTAGAGATTAACTCCTTTTTGAACACATCCCATTCTAAGCATTTGTCGGGGATATGGTTCAATCCCAATTGTAACATCTTCCTCAATTGTATATTTTGTACTACACCACGGTCAATTGTCCTAATGTGACCTATTGTAGGATCTATATAGTCTTTGAGTTGAGGAATGGAGCATGGACATTCGCCATCACCTTCTTGTGCAAATACATAGGATGGTTTGTAGCATAAGTCTCTCAAGTTCACGGTATAGTTCCAAAATTACCCATATTCCCCGGGGTACCCAACCTTTCCACATTAGTACTATCAGACTGTTCAGTTATCGCAGGAGTGTCAGGTAGCATGGTAATCCTTGGGGGTGCATTAATCATAAAACTTGAGCTACCAAACTTTGCAGACCTCCCTTGCTTTGAAATTTTGTTGCTACTAATACTAGCAGTGGCAAATGTCCCTTTTAAGAAATCAATGGACTTGATTGTTTTTTCACATACATCTATCATAATCCCCTTTGGAAGACCAATTTTAAGATCAGCACGTGGATTACTAACAAGCTTCATTGTCATGTTGACCAGTATTTTTCTGACCTCAATATACCCTAAAAAGGCAAGCACGCCAGCTCTAAGTGTACCTTTGAGATAATTCCTAAAGGCCACCATCTGCCCAGCAAAAGACATATTAGGATACATGGTATTGAGATTGTTGTTCGATGTATGCTATCTTTGCTTGGTCAAACCCGGATCATAATTTCATTACATTCTATGGCAGCTTTACTTTTATCTCTGTTATCACAAATGCACTGAAATATGGGCATAAAGTATGCCCTGAGGCATTTTTAAAAAGTCATCCCTTTCTATGTTGGCATAGGCCGTATGACCTTTCTGTCATAGAATCATGAGCTCGCTTTTTGTTGCCTTTGCTTATCAAAAATCTGGTGTCAACAGGCACCGACTTTTTGTCATCTTTATTTGTTCCATTCTATCCGCCAGACAACCTTTGCATTATGTACTTCTTCTTTGGAAATATCTCCAAGTATCATCCATGCATCTTCACTAATGGGAGCTAGGGGTCCAAGATTCTTAGTTTTGCCATAGAGCTTGATTACACATCAAAGGCCATGGCTCTCAACTAATCTTTTCGGAATAATGGGGAACTTGAGACAATTTCTCAATGTGAACTTGAAGTTCAATCCCCTTGTTTGGTTATTAGCCTTATCTTCCTCATTTAATAGGTCTGCCCCAAAAGGGCTCATCTGTATTGGTAGACTTCTTAGTAGGAGTCCTCGGGCATATCAATCGGATCTACTGCGCTTTCTTTTCCATGAGAATTTTTATATTCTTCCATCTTCTAGAAGGACCCAATTTGTTAATTTTATAGTGTAGTGGTAAACCATTAGTTAACTCAACAATAAAAAACCTCTTCTTCCTCAGACATCTTGTTTTAGGTGAGATGTTTACTATGGATATTTAAGCATCTTGTGTGATTTTAGACATTATGAGTTAAAAAAAATTTGAATGCATCTGATCCATGCTAAAGGCATAGTTGAAGATTTTCAAGGACATTGCAACATATATAGCTTACCCGGCGGGGGCAGCATCGGAACTTATATGTAAGCAAGCAACCACCTGAAATAAATAAGCCAGACTCAACAATACTCAACAACATAAACCAACAAAACAGCTTCACAGACCTGAGAAAGTTCTTGGCAAGACTTGAGAAAGTATTTGGCAATGCAAACAGTCACAAAATAAGGAAATCAAAATGTGGCATCACCATATATGATCTTCCTGCAAAGTAAACCAATATGAAGGTATGATAACTCATGATATATCCCATATGTAAAGCTTGCATTAGAATGAAGACTACTACATAATGAAATTAATGACAGAATTCACGCCTGAACAACAGATTCATGGGCGGAAGATGCAACATTTTACCCTTAAAAATCCTAATTTCCTGTAGACAAAATCCAGAGATCTTGACACCTGCACAAAAATACCGAAGCCTTGCAAGAAAAGAAACATTTTAGGTTGAGCGATTTGTGTTCAGATTCTGGAAAAAAGTTTCTGCATCAAAGATTTGAGGTGATCAAAACTAAGAAAGAAATTGTTAGCTGGAGAGGAAATAAGCCATCCAAACACGTTGTGGAGTACCATAGAGCCCAAAATGTTTGTTCTTGGTTCAGCCTTGGTGAAGACCTAAAGTACCAAGAATTGACAGAAGAAAGCCCAGAAACAGGATCTGAAACTCAAAATGTAGCTGAATCTGGTGGGTGCCACAAGAGAAACATTCTAGAGCGGTTGGAGGGCGACGTGCGGGGAAAAAATAGGGAACGGTTTGGGCGAAATAGGTCAATGCGAAAAAAAAATGCGAGATTAGGGATTAGGGAAAAAATCTTTTTGACAATGGTCCAAAAATCCCAATAAAACAATCTCTATTTTTTATTAAAAAAAATTTCCACCCAAAATTTGGTAAAAAACATTTATAACATAATGGAAGATTTAGAAACACAAATAACATAGCTAGATTCAACATTTTCTCAAGTAATTAAGATTTTATCAAAGACATTTCTTTCGTGAAATACATTATTGGCGGTGCCATTGAAGTATATTCTAACATTCAATGCTCTGAGTGTTTTATGTCACAAAGAAAATGATATGGTGAATCTTCCATTTAAGGACTTCGAAAATGATTAGTATGGGATCTTTGACGGGGAAGACCTTGTAGACACATACATTTTGAAAATTAGTACAAAGTTATCGATTATGCTACTATTAAAGTGCATGCTTATACTTAATAAATGTGTTGAGTGCTTTTGCAAAAGAATTATAAACACGGTCCATTCAACACTTGCCACTATATCATAATATCATGGTGTTTTATGTTGTTACAAAAGTGATTTTGTGGACAAATATTGATGCCATCTATTTTGTTCACAACCACTAGATTCAATTCAATTCTAGGTTTAAGTATAAATACAATTTATTGTAGGTGCCCATCATTTAAAAAGTATGGGATATATTTGGTATGCTCATGTTGGTCTCCGGACAAGATACCATTGTATAAGGGCAAGATATCATTGTATTTTGGTAAAAAAAAATAATAGTAAAAGTTATCGACATGTTGTTTGCGAGGTATGGTAATCAAAGTTGAAGCTTTATTATGTTGAGTTGGGATGTAGATAATGATATATCGATTACGTGCAAACTCATGTCAACGATATTTCATAATCGATGAATATCGATTATGCATTAAAGTGCATGCTAGCATATCTTAATAAATGTGTTGAGTGCCTTTTGCAAAAGAATTATAAACACGGTCCATGTCCAACACTTGCCACTATATCATTATATCATGGTGGTCTATTCTATTACGCTCTCTTGTTACTAATAGTGATTTTGTGGACAAATATTGATGCCATCTATTTTGTTCATAACCACTAGATTCAATTCAATGTAAAACTAGTAACGGTGCTTTCGAGGGAAGCATAAATACAATTTATTGTCGGTGCCCATCATTTAAAAGAGCAATGACACGAAGATATATTTGGTATGCTCATGTTGGTCTCCTGTCATTGACAAGATACCATTCTATAAGGGCAAGATACCATTGTATACCATTGATACAAATATCCTTTTAAATGGTAAAAAAATAATAGTAAAAGTTATCAGGCATGTTGTTTTGCGTATGGTAATATGATCGAGTTGCAAGCTTTACCAATACAGTGTTATGTTGGAGTTGGGATGTAGATAATGATATCATCGTTGCCTTACGTTGGACAAACTCATGTCAACGATGGGTCTTTGCCATCTTTGAATAAAAAGTTAACTTTTATTCCAACTTATTGTGGTCAACTGTGTGGACTTTCAAAAACCTAAAAAAAACTAAGTTGGACATATTCTTTAGAGGCTCAAGAAACTTGCATCTGCAACTACAATAAGGACAATAGACACGCTATATCAAAAAAAAAAAAATATCACTTTTCATTTCATTTTTTGAAACGCATATTACTCTTTCTTCTTATTTTTTAGCTATGCTCTCTTTTTGTTTAAGTCCCATAGGCCCATTGTCCCCACAACGATAAAAAACAAATTCAATTCAATTCTCTATTGTTCAAATCAATGTTCTTTTAGATAATGCCTCTCATGCAAGGACCAAATACTATGTGCTACTTATACAAATAACGTGGTGGAGCTATAAGCAAACAACGTAGCTGAGACATAAACAAATGATGTGGTAAAACTATTATGAATGAAATGCCTTTACAAAAGCTTGTCCATTATTTTGATGTGAAAACATTCACCTTGCATGGTTTGGAAGACCATAATCAAACGAATAAAGACACTCGTAAATGAGAAATAATCATATTGATATTTTACATTTTAACATCCAAATGATAGTAATCCTTATTGTAAATGTTTCAGACAATATATAGGTGCTTCTAGACACACAATAGCATTTTCCAACATATCCTTGACATGTTATGCTGCACCTTGCATGGTTGGTATTAATTGCTAAGCATTTATGTTCTCCATAATAAAAAAAGAATTGATACTCATAAATGAGATTGGGTAAAAGTATGCTGTGGTGTATCAAAAACATGCCACATTTTTGTACCTTCTTTGTGGTAGGATCAGGTGGTGCATATAGAAGTGGGAGATTGCGGGAGTGCGAAATAATGAGCGTCGGTTATTTTGAATTTTATGCCACGTCATTGTCCCTTGTCTCGAATTAGAAAAATAATCACCTCTTCTTTTGTTTTTTTTGTCGCTTCTTGGCGATTGAACCCTAATGGGGTCAGAATTGAATGCCACTGGTTACACGATGAAATCTCTCCTCAAACAAGAGATTGTGTCCCATGAAGATCTAAAGAAGCTTTCGGGTGACCAAGTTCCAAATAAATCTGGCTACAGGTATTTTCCCCCAAATGTTTGTTTAAAACTGAAACTTAAGGCATATGTTTTCTTGTACAGGTTGAATAATCTGAGCAATGAACAATATAAGGAGTTCATGCAAATTTACAAAAGAATTACAGGGAAGCCACAGACATGTGGTGGAATGGCTCCTTGAACCTGGGCAGTGGCTTATTATCTGCATATAAAGAGGGAGGTTATATATTGGAAGAGCTTCTTGGATTATTATAAAACTCCCGATGAGAAAGCAGAGGCTAGTTCTTCTAGACGCAAGAGAAAGCTAGGCAAATCCAACCTGAGCAGGAAGAAAACAGTAAAAGTGACAGGGGTGATGAAGATGATAGGAAAAAAACTAAGTTAGGTTCCTCTAAACCACACATTCAGTCTGAACTCATAATCAAAACAGGAAAGCGGAGCAACCTTCTGAGACCAAAATATGCCATTGCAAGCATGTTCAATTATTAGTTGTATTACATTAGAAAAAAATCTCAAGCTTGACCTAGATTGTTTCTATCAACGCAGAAAAGATAACCTCAAATCCAGTTCAAGAATGAGATATGTCTACTCCATTTTATAGTGTAGTTTAGATTCGTTTCTCATGTTGGCTCTATTGCCATGTTGTGCCTCTATGATATCATCTATGCATGTGTTCTGTGCTACTATGGGGCATTTCATGCAATTGCTGTCACAATGATAGATGAGGTATGTGTGGTCTGGTGAGTGGGAGTTGTTGGCATGTTGTTTGTGGTCTAGTGATGAGAATGATGCTAACATTTATGTCGTGGTGGAGTGGGGTGTTGTGCTGCCAATAGTGGTAATAGTGCTGCTATATTGTGGTGCATGGCAGATGTGAGGTGACAGTAGTAGCAAGTGAGGTGTGGTATACCAGTGTGGTGTGGTGTGGGTTATTGTGCCACCAATAGTGGTGATAGTGCAACCTATGTTGTGTGGTGTATGCAGCGTGTTGTGTAGTGTGTATTGTGTTGTGTGGTGTGGTGTAGGTTATTGTGCCGTCAATGGTGGTGATAGTGCAGCCTATATTGTGTGGTGTATGCCGCGTGTTGTGTGGTGTGTACTATGGTGTGTGGTGTGGTGTTTGTTATTGTGCCGCCAATAGTGGTGATAGTATAACCTATGTTGTGTGGTATGTGCAGCGTGTTGTGTGGTGTCTACTATATTGTGTGTGGTGTGGTGTGGTGGTGTGGTGTGTGTGGTTTTGGTTATTGTGTCGTCAATAGTGGTGATAGTCAACCCTATGTTGTTAGTATATGAAGCATGTTGTATGGTGTATATTGTATTGTGTGGTGTGTGGTATGGTATATTGTGCCGCCAATAGTGGTGATAAGTGCAACCTATGTTGTGTGGTATGTGCAACATGTTGTGTTGTGTGTCTTTGTGTTGTTTTTAGTATGTGGTGTGGTGTGTTGGGAGTATCTTGTATTGTGTGGTGTGTGATTGTGGTATTCCATCGGGTATATAGCTTATTATATTAGGGGGATGACATATATGGAGTGTTTTGTTTTGCCAACTATGGCGACCTTGTGTGAAGAAATGGTTGGTGAACACCACCTAGGTTTGATAGATGCAAGCAATGCCAAACAATATGATTTATTTTTGCATTTCAATAGATTTTGGTAGATCCTCATCTAGAATTATATTGATGGAGCATGATAAAAATGCTATTTGCAATGGCGGGTCAATCATGAAGAGAAATCCAATGCATCTATTGTAGAAGGGAAAGTTAATTCCCTTGAGACTCATTCCCGCGACGGATCTTGAACAAAGATAAAAGTTTTGTTTGAGCTAACATGAGCCACAAAGGATGCAAGTAATGAAGTTGACCTTTTAAAGAAACTCGGATCCCTTTAAGATGTAGCCTATTCATCAAGTTCAATAAGGTTTCCCTCAACCAACAAAAACCAAGAGGTTAACCGAAATTCTCCTGTTTTTGGATTTTAATGGAGTTTTGAGCAAGTTTTATGACTTGGAGGAGGGGATCCCTATCATCGTAACCTCATTTAAGTGACATTCCGTATTGGATTTGTTTCGGGCACTTTAGATTCTTTAAGTTCTTAGAATGGTGTTTTTCAAAATTTTTGGCAGTTTGTGGTCCAAAGATGGCTAAGAGTAATGTCGACTTTGTTGGTGAGAAAGTTGTCACACACAAATAAGAACCTTATGTTTCTTTTATTTGAATGTCTGATAAGTGCACCAACACAAAAATTGAGCCAGGACATCTAACAAAATAAGAAAGATCTTATGAGACTTTCCAAATACCGCCATAATTCATTTCAAAGAATAGCTTCAAAGTCAATCCAATTTAGAATCCTTGATTCCAAAATGGGCCTTGGATAAAAACAAAAAGGAATGAATAAAAGAACAAAGAAACCCTAGAATAGAAGAGTTATTTTTTGCATTTTCTCTTTGGCCTTCCTCATCTCAAGGAAGGAAAGTTGAAGGGGGTAAACCCATGGAGAAATGGATTTTGTAATCAAAAAAATACCCTTGAGACTCACTCTAGATATACTAATTAGTACAACATGAGCCCACTCAATACGCCCAATCAAATCACAAAGAAAACCATAGCAAAAAGATCGGCCTAAAAAAGTACAAAACCTCCTCAACCAAAAAAAACCAAGTATAAATTCTCCAAGCCTTTAAGTTTTTCTTAATTGCATTTTACAAGGAAGATCCTGAATCGATTAAGCGGGAGCCTTCCCATTATCAAAGGCAAGGATCAGATTCTTACGGTTTTTCAAAAAATGCCATGGTCGACTTAGAGGAGAGGAATGAAAAAGAAGGTGAAAACCTAATCAGGAATGTAAATGCTACGTAAATGCCCATGCCTTCAACAATACAAATTTTAAAAGTGGTTAATGAGCCACTTTTCCTGAAGGATCTGTCCAAAAGTGTACCGGAACTCTTTGGGAAATACCAAGTGAAAAACACATTGTTGATAGATGACCGTAGCAGATATAATGGTTCCGCCAACCAAACCAAATACTATGATATGTCCAAATAGTTTTGCTCCCCTGATTGGATTCCAATTTCTTTTGAGCAACTCGAACCATGGCTAGAAGGACTTACGCTACGTAAAGTGTCCCCGCTATGTGAAGGAAAATTGAATATGGAACATATGGGATTTAAGACGCCAAGAATCAGTATGAAAATTAATATTTGACAAGTATTTTCATGGATGAATCTTGTAAAACTCTTTGAAAGTCAATATAAGTATAAAAAAAAATTGATATGTATTGTACTTTTTCAATTTAAAATATTTGAATTGATTGTGAGCAAATGTTCTCGTGTGTGTTTAGAACTAGAGATGATAGAGCCGGCAGTCCCTCGCCTATCAAAAGCCACATACACATTTGGAAGTGTTGCTGAGTGGAACTGAAACTGTTGTGATTAGCTCCATTGACATCAAAATTTTAGAAGTCGATACGCTGATAATCAATTGATCTTCCTTTTCTCAACGCGATACTTTCATCTGATTTGTGATCATTTTGATTGTGCCATCATATGCATATGTTTGCAGATACATGGAATATTACTTGATGCTCCCATGAATGAGCCATCCCTTTCATTTCTTTGACCCTCTTTTTCACTCGACGTTGTCCAAGGACACAAATAGATACAAAACAATTAGGAAACACGTGAATCTAGATAAGTGCCAGTACATGTTTGTTCCTGCTTGTGATGGACATCACTGAATCTATTTTTTTATTGTAAGCCGCGCGTGTCTCCCACAGAGATATAAACCAGGAATATATCACTTTGTTAGTATGGGCTTGCATGGCAGAAACAGACATATTGAGAGGTTAGTGCTTGCACATTACATTTTGTTGTTGTCACATAATCACAACAAACTTTGAATGTAGATTCCTGGAATTGTTTAGACACAATAATTTCAGTTTACTAGATGTTGTAAAAAAAAAATTTCCCGAGCACGCCTTTTCAAACCGATGGTCATTCTTGTGGCCCCTTATGTTCGTTTATGCACAAATTTGTGAGGGGATACTTGAAAGGAGTGAATATATTCTTGCCAAAATCTAGTAAGTTAACTCAAATTCAGGAGACAAATCAATCTCTGTTATTGACAAACTGTGGTTAACTGCAGGTTGTGGATATTCGGCACCCGATCTAGTTAATGTTAAAGTGTTTATGCTTGAAATTTTAAGATTAGAAGCAACAAAAGTTAGAACTGAGAGGAACATATGTATTGGGAAGTATGTAGGTGCATGAGTCACCTCATACTTTCAAACCACTGTATATCTTCCTTATGTACATAATTGTTATTGTAGCCTCGATTCATTTGAATGAAAAAATCATATTCAATTATATGTTCTTTGTCACAAAATAAGGCATCAAGTGTTCAAAAGAAATCAAGACAAACTCATTTTTCACGGTACCGGGTAATGTAACTTGAGTTAGAAAAGTTCTGAAATTGCAGAATTACATGCACCTTGGAGGATGATTGATAATTTCTTGAAGTTTTCTCCTTATCATCAACATAGTCCCTTGTTCACAATTATCCCACATGCTATCCAAGCAATAAATGCATATTAAAGTTCTATGTATGCAAAGCATCTTTCTGAAGATCTCAAATTGAATGCATGTACACAATGGATCCTTCTTGTAATAGTGTCCCTTCCTTTCTACACCCTCCACTTTGATACCATATCCTAAAAAAAACCTTTTTATATTTTTTTGTCCCTACTAGTTTCTAATGTGTTCATCCACTTGCCTGATGTTCCACAAGCAAAATTATCATCTCTTTAGCAACTTCTACCACTTCATGAGCATTGCCCATTTTTATATTGTTGTACTTTAATTGCAACCTTGCCATTATGTTCACCTTTCCCTCAAGAACCAAAAAATTCCACATCATATAGACTTTATATGCAAGCTTGTGTACCTAGCCACAAAGTAAAATGGTCTAGAAGCCTTGAAGGTGCCATCCCCCTCACATAATGTTCCCAAAATCCTTCCTTTCGCTTCTCCCATTTATTTGTGGTGTGTTCATGAAGCGGATGTTGCATGAACAAAGTATCTCTTTAGTTTATACCATCATCCGATACATAGTAATGTGTTTCCTTTTAATTCATCTTGCCATTAGTTCTCCTTTCCGGTTTAAATCCAAAATTCCACATCATAAGACATGCATCCGTTTGGAGATTCTTCAAAAGCTCCTTAAATTGTTGCCTTGAATTATACCGTGGGAAAGATTTTTAGATGCTCTTTCAGCCATCTAGAAGCTCCTTGAGTTTGTGGTGCTCACCTGTGTCGATAAGTCAATCTTCCTACTAGAACCTCATAGGCGTTGTTTCTTTCTCATGTAGTCAATGTACTCCCATTTCACTTTCCTATTACTACCACTTCCTTCCATGGACAGTTCTCGGAAACTTCTTGATTCCACACAACCTCACAATCTCCAAGGATGCATGCCTTCTTGTGAAACTCATCTAATTCACTCTTTGGACACAATGATAGATCCCCACAGAACTTCGAGGCTTCCTTTACTTGCAACTTTATGCTAGCCCGGTTTCACATTGATCAAGTTCCACTTTCTTCCATGGGGCATATCACAAAACTGCAAATTGCAACCTTCTCACAATGTTTGGTTCTCATCCCATTGAGTCCATCCACTAGCATTTGCATCCTCACATGTTTAATGCAACACCAACTATTTAAGTCCTTCAATTTCACAACAAACCAAGGTTTTAGCTTCTCGAATGCTTTCAAGACTAATTTTAATTTGTGGATATTGGTCCTTGAACCTCTTGAACAATATCACCTACATGAAATGAAAACTAAACTGTTAGGATGTGTATATCACAACACATCATGCATCCGGACTATGCCTCACACACATCATATTCACTGCATCGAGCACCTTAGTGTTTGTGTATATACACACCACACCATACCACACCATGTACCACACATATCATAAAACCACCAAACATGCCATACTAAACTCATGCCACACCACACACCATAGAGCACATACCATGCACCACGACGCTTATACCACACATTCTACACGCTTATATACCATTCACCCACACATACCATACACCAAATGTGTGGTGGTAGCAAGGAGTGGTGGGGCAAAGAGTGTGGTGTCCGGGGCACATGTCCAAATGGATCTTTGCCTAGTGGCGACTTTAAAACAACTATCTATCTATCTATCTATCTATTTGTCTATCTTTATATCTATCTATCTATCTATCTAAATCAATTGCGTGTTTAAAACATAAATTCTAAATAACTGCATGGGTAAAGTAAAAGTTTGAAAATGCGATGCCAAGCAAAGTAAGACATGTCTCTAACATGTGTCAAGCATATGTTGTAACTTGTAAACCTGTAAGAGAGGACAAAGAAAAGAAAAATCTCATATTCTATTCCACAAACATAACCACGCCAATTCCACATTAGTAATAACTTAAGAACCTTTACAAGCACAACATAAAAAGATCATAAGACCTTAATCCTTTGAAACCAATACATGTAGACAACATTAATTGAATTGTATGGAATTAGGCTGATTAAGTAGAGCTACATTCATAATGAAATTAGCTACAAATGAGAACTTAGATATTTGTGCTAAAAAAACCATATAGATGCCAAGAAGGGTTGGTAATAATAAAGAGTTCTACAATTTAGAGGAATCTTGGTATAATCTTTGGAAATCTAGGGAATCTTTGTAGAATCAAGAGATCTAAGGGAATCTTTCAATTTTTGTGCAGTCCTACACACAAGACAACCACTTGTAATATATATAAAAATATATCCTATATATAAACCAATACCTATAGACAACATTAATAGAATTGTACAGTGCCTGATTAAGTAGAACTACATTCATAATGAAATTAGCTACAATAGAACTTAGATATTTGTGCTAAGAAAACCATATAGATGCCAAGAAGGGTTGGTAATAATAAAAAGTTCTACAATTTAGAGGAATCTTGGTATAATCTTTGGAAATCGGGGAATCTTTGTAGAACCTTAAGATCTAGGGGAATCTTTCACCGAATTTATGCAGTCTTACATAGTACAACCACTTTGTAACATATATAATATATATAATAAATATATCCTATATATATGATCGATATAGGCCCTACATCTTGTTGATCCCGCTAAATCAAGCAAACTATGTTGTTCGAATCAGATTTTGTGTTCAATCCTTTCAAACGCCGAGAATGTTTCTTTGGTTGTTGTGGTAGTCATGTTTGCAATGTCGTTGTCCCAAGGGCAGTCAGATTCTTAAGTTTCAGCTTTTCGCTTTTATTTCTTTACCTAGTTATGAGGACTTCAACCCACAATTGCCGAGAGGAAAAATTTAGAAGAACGTGTAAGAATATAACTTTCACAGATGATTTGCTTATAGACTGCCTTTTTAACTTGTCTTGATCTTGTGCACATGGTTGGCTAATATAGATTAAAAAAAGTAGAAGCCTTTCCTTGGCTTTGATCGCTCTTCCAACAAAAGTTTGAAAAAAGCATTGAAAAACCAAGTGCAACCTAGCAACACTGAAAAGGCATGTACTTTTCAATGATTATAGAAGGCCCAAATTGGCATATGTATACTACAAAACACAAAATTCCAGCAAATGGCTATTGATACAATATCATAAAATCGTTTCTTTTACTCCAAAGCTTCAATAGAATAGGAATTATATGTAGGAGAAGGGCTTATGGAATGTTCCAAACACTGAGACATGCATCGCCCCCCACCGATGAGTGTATGGGAGCCTTTAAATGCCGGAGCAGACACACCTCCTAAATGGGCTCCCCTTATTGTAATACGAGCAGAAACGCTTTTCAACTGTGTACACATATATGTATGTATCAATAGAACCAGTTGCAACCTTAGAGTTGTCTGGAGACCACGCAATACACTTAATTTGCGTTGTATGATAGAGCATGTTTTTCATTCTAACCTATAGAATGATGAATTATGATTATGACACATAAGGATAGGTGAATTAAATAGAAAACTTGAATTACCTCTCGGAAATACGATCCCAAACAACCGCTTTCATTTTGATTCCTCGAAGCATACGCTGACCTATCATGGGTGTGTCCATACATTTATGATTGGGTCTCGATGTCGCCTAGAACAACAGTTTGAGCAAGCTTTGTCTCCATTGATGGAATAAACATATAGTTTACCATCTATGGCACTAGCCACGACACCATACTTCCATCGGTGATAAAGCAACCGCAATTTTGCCACATAGTTGATGGAAGTTTTTGAATATTTGACTCTTTAAGCAAATGAATTCCATTTTACACTACAAAGCAATGTTTGTATTCCCATCAAAGGTCTTTGCAAGGCTCTCCAAGATCAATTGCATCCGCTTCAAATTTTCACAATCCAAAGCGGCTCTTTGAAACCGTTGATTAATTCCGTGCAACTGCTTAACATAAAATACACATTTAGAACCATCAAAATTAATAATAATTCCATTGCCATTACCTTGATGAGTGCACATGTCAACAGCTCAGATTCAACGGCATGCAAAGAAGTAATGTTTTTCACTTTCATCTCATACCAATAACTTTAAGCCCATTCCCAATTCTCCATTTTATAAGGGGCAAAGATCAAACAAATATAAATCTCTTAGGTAAGGAATTGGCATTTCTTATTAACGGGTGATGTGGTGTCATCCTATTGGGTTAAGAACCCAAAAGGTAACAAAGTTGTGCTTCGTGCCTAAGCAACGGTCCGTTGCCATCCTGAGGGATTTGATGCAGGGAGGCCGATTCTATGTTTTGGCCCCTGGGCTTCAAGGGGAGCCCATCCACCAGTCATATGGTGAAGTATAAATAGATCCAAGATTCCAGAGCCAACGGGCTCTTAAGCAATATATAAAATCCGCACCCAAGTGTATCCAAGCTCTGTAAAGAGAGCCTTCATTTATCTTCTACATGGATCGCCTAGTGAATTTGAAAAAGAAGAGATATCTTCATTTTTAAGGGCAATAATTATCCAGATTCTCAACTCCTCGTTGAAGCTAAGCAACACATTATCAAAGCGTATATATCTTCATCTCTAGCATGAAGGGAAGAGTCATATTTGGGAGCATTATCTTCATATTGCATGACTCACATTTATATATTCTGTGTTGTAGGGCGTAGGTGGGTTCTGCTCTAGTGGTGGACATCTTCTCCACTAAATTTTCAATCTGTAATTTCTTTTGATTAATAAAGTCTCTCGTGCTTAGAAACCCTAGCTAGTTTTAACTATCTTGCAAATTAATGGTTTGCACTGTAAAAAGAAAACACAAAAATACCTCTCCATTTGCATCTAAATGAATTTGCTCTCTGTTTGATCAATCCAAAAGATTGGCCTGCTAAAACACCTGAACCTCAACCACCTCAAAAGTTTCCCCTTTTGACTACTTGTTCCAAATATACAAAGATTAAACAATGACCACATATTTTTCTAGAAAATTAAATGATATCTTTATTTCCCTGCTATATGGTTAGGGTAAAAACCATTATCTATCTCAAAAGCTACTTGGTCTTCTCAACTAGAAACTTTTCACAAAACAAATGACGCATGTACATTGCCCGTTATCTAGAAATAAATAGTTTATCAACAACCATTGAACAAAACTTTCTCTCAAATCCCCTCCCTCAATTGGTTTTTAAATCATACTTTTAAGTTTGGAACCATAGTAATATAGATGTTTAACGTCACAATCTGGTTCTTCTAGTTAATAAACTTCATCAACTTTAAACGAGCACCTCTATCAGTGCGAAATAATTCTCTTGTTACCTGTTGAAAACTAATACGCGTTAATAAACTTCATCAACTTTAAACGAGCACCTCTATCAGTGCGAAAAAATTCTCTTGTTACCTCTTGAAAACTAATACACATTAATCTTTCCCACCATGCATATACGTATCAACCATTTGATGTCTTCTTCATGCAAACAATTCATAGATCATAAACAATTATTATGCTCATTATTCCCAGGAAATGGGATGTCCATCCACATCTATTCAACCATCAATCATCATTTTTGTAGCACAACAATTTTAGGAAAAAATTAGAAACGATAATAAAGCCTCTAACAACATCATATAATCACATGATGCTAAGTTGAAGGCCTACCTCTGCATTTCCAGCATCAGTTTTGTAACTATTTTAATATAGTAATGGATGAAAAGTCTCCCTTGAAAACTGCTATTTATCCCATTTCAACTATTCTTACGTCCTTTCTTACCAGATCTACGTCAAGCCTTTTGCCTCTCATTTGGTGACGCTCTCCTTCTGAGCTTGCTTGCTTCTTCACCTCAAGCCCGGTCAACAGAAGTCCATCTAGAGGCTGAGAGCAGATTTGGAGAAGACTACAATAATTGTTGAATATTTCACTCCAGAACTTTAATATATCTGCAAAATTTTACACCACGAAATTGGCTACTTCAAAAAATCGCATTTGTTGTCCAGTACGGATGTATATATCGGGAAATAAACCCCCTTAAAAAAGGTAACGCTCCAAGACAATGGATCATCATAACATAAGTTACAATCGGTAAATTCTCTTATACATATGGAAATGTTCATACGCGAGCAGTCAAAAAAACTTGTGGTTTGAACAAGCAACTCACACAATCTCCAGTGCTACTTCCAGCTTGATCATGTCTTCAGTGGGAGCCTGGCAAGATATGATAATAGATTAAGCATGCCACTTGTGCAATTCAGTTGAGTAAATTTGCTATTCACAAAAGATCTGCACTTGCTTTTAGTACTATCTGATTTCATTATTTTCGGTGCCAAAGGCATGTCTGTGTCTTAAACCCGACTCATCAGTTATAGTTTGTGATACGCCTCCCCCATCTGAATTGGGAGCATCAGAGTTGTCCCCCTGAACTGCAGGTCGTACAGAAAGCAATGAAACTAAACCACCAGAACTTCGTACAATCCAGGGAGGAAATACAGATTGAATCACAGTAAGTGGGGCAGCTATGGAGTGAGTGCCAGAACTCGTGATACCCTCTGAGCTTGTTTGAGTACTTTCATTGGAGTTGGTCCCCGTGACAGACCTATTTGGACCATGTAATCTGCTAGATTCTGTGCTTGTGATCCCAGCATCCCCTGCAATGCCAAACGTGGCACCCAGTATCGGTCTACTTCCATCCCTGCTTTCAACAGGAGCCTCCTCTGTCCTTAAAGAATTATCATTTACAGATGTTTCTGGTAAAGTTGTGTCCATTAAGTTTATTCTTGCTACTTGTACAGCCGACGTCAAAATTGATGTCAAGATCGATGTCACATGGAAACCTTGCTGCTGTAGAAGGGCTCTTCCACGTAGATATGTCAGAAGCGCTGGTGCCTGTTTAATGAACTCGGAATTCAAAGTCTCACAATAGACGCAAAACATGATTCTGTAAATACTACCTCAAATCTGTTCCAGAAGTAAAGCACCAAATGCTGCATGAATGCAACTGTTGCAGAAAATGCAAGATATGAAAAACCTATACAAGCAAAAGAACGATTATGATTCCATCTGTTCACATTGGCTGACAATTGAATGAGTAAGAAAACAAGCACTCACCATATGTATAAGAAAAGAAATATATATGGAACGCCAAGAAGTAAAGGAAGAAAAAACGTGGAAAGTACTTCCTTGAAACTGGAGTTCTTACACTGGAAAAACAACACACCATTTCTTTCAAATGCAGACATTGTAAACCATACGAATTCCAACATTATAGTAGGCGCATGTTGTGATATAAACCAAAACCTGTTTCTCTCACCTTATTATGGTGAACAATTCACAGAGCCAGACAAGTGTCAGCACCATGAATGCTAGCAACTGATCATCAAAGAACTCAAACAGAAAGAACAAGATTCCAATCATGATCTGCACGCAGGATATGTTAGTAAGCAAAACTGACAAGATGGTTTCTTGTGAACGTTTACTCCAATTCTGACAGAGGTATGGAATACATTACCGGTACAAATACTAATGATTCAAATACATGAAAAAATGTAAGTCGGAATGTAGGAAGCCGATGTCGTGCATGGTGGTGGAGTTGAACTGCATGAGATTGGCAAATGTTAACCCGAAATATATGGAATCTTCTCAGGCATAAAATAACAGGTCTATGATAATATTAACAGGAAAAAAGCGAGGAAAACTTCTTGCACATTTTATATCACCTGTAAACTTCAGCATGCGTAATCGTGTCTCGCGAAGGGTAAATGAAACAGACATGGTTGTCGTAAAAAACACAAATAGTGACATAATTAAGATGCCAAACTTCAAAACCACGTAATCTGCATTTCAAACAATGTGCTATACTGAATATTTCCTTGGTAGCAAGACAAGATTTTAAAAACGTTACCACTTTATACCTTGTAAAACTCCACCAGACTGCTGAATGTAGTTAAGATTATATAGCTCTTTTGTCTGATAGTTGTACAGATAGCCTGCAATAAAGCACAGATTTAGACATCACATACGGAGAAATATTTGATAAATATTGGACACAGAACACCAGCATATGCATCACAAATATACGGGGCACAGGAATACTCATCAATATATTACAAGTACATGTAATAGGGGCCAATATATCAGTAATTAGAGAACTTGGCTTGCCATTGAGAAGGAGAGTTGGTAAGTACGTGTAATAGGCACACACAGGACCGGCGGACTGGCGATATAGAACTTGGGCTTGCAACCAGGAGATCATGGGTTTCATACCCAGGCAGTCCATCCCAGGTTTCTCACACCATTGGATTTCAGATAGAGATCTTCAGAAATTCAAAATATTCCGAACATCCAACTTTACTAAGAACCATTTTTCGTAGCTAGAGTTATATTTCTCCAAATCTTACGTACCAAATGGCTGGGAAAAGCAGTAAGATTAATGATATACTGTGGTGGTTTGGAAGAAAATTGGTTTTCCAAATGCATGTAAAACTCGCCAGCAGAGGCTTTGCAATCTTCTCACAAAATTCTATATTCCATTCATTTGGTGCTTTCTGCAACATTAACTCCTTCAGATTCTTGAAACAGATGAAAGACCAACTAAATCATGGTTAAACTGCCCCAACGATAAAATTTACAAATTGCATGTTCTTCTGGACAATTCCTAAACAAAGATACATCTTTTCATCTGTGCCCATTCAGTAGCTGTCAGGTAGTCCACATGAAAGCAGTGTTGATAAAGATCTACTGAATATATGTCATGTCCAAAGCATTAATAATCTGGCAATCATTGCTAATTCATGACAAAGGTGGACCATGTTATAATTATGCATTCCCCACTAAATCAAGAACCACATAAAGGAGAGCAGTTATTCATAAAATGATGCACTGACCTCGCTGTCGACGAGATAATAGGCTGTTCATGAGAATTGTGTCGTAGCCAACGAAGTTATCAATAAGAAGCTGCAACCACCTGCATAAAAAGCAATTGTATTAAAGGAAATAAACTACACGAACGAAGGAAATTTTATTAATGTCTACTAAAAATCCAAAGGGTCTACCAGACCAAATACATTTTGTATTCAAAATAACAGGGAGTAGTTTTTTTATATAATGGAGAATTTATATTCTAAGAAGAACTAGAAAGAAAGAAAGATTTATTAAACGTCCGCTGAGACCAAAAACATACAGAATTTTGGAACGCAAGGAGGGTAATAGCTCGAAGACATTAAATATTCAATTCGTAGAAACATTTAATCGAACTTCAATAAAACATTTCCTAGTTAGATGTTCCAATTGCTATCTTAGCTACTCCAAAAAAATGCTCTTATATCAGCCTTTGGTTTTTTTTTATTCCTACCAAGAAAGAAGAACAAGGGAGGAGGGACGGAGGGAGGGATTGATTGGCGTTTAAGACCTATGGGAATCATGGAGATTTTGAATCCCAAGGAATGTGTGAAATAGGCCTTACTTTGTTTTCATCTAGTCTTCTCCTCTTGGAAGGACTGTCTACGCCTGTTGCTGCTTGCTCGTAAATATAGCTAGAGTCACTCCCTTGGGGTGCTTCCTCTTCTTTGATGAATATTTCGTAACCCGGGGTGGCTCATCAGTGATGGATAAAACGATGTTACCCCTGCTTGCCTTGGACCTTCTCGACTCATAATACCTGTTTGAGGATGCCCCTTTGTCTTGAAGAAAGTTCATAGACAAATACAGATCCCCATTTCTGGTCATAGTATTCCATGAGTTCCTGTAAGGTCATTTGAACTCTAAAGGCAATGATCTTCCTCTTATGATGTAATCAACAACAGAAAAAATGAGACTCACCAAGACACTGTAATAGTGTCTCATTAAATACCTCACACTATTTGGAGGGTCCGCCAAATCCATGTCTTCTAATCCAGATTCTGAGAGCTTCTAAGTTCTCTTCTTTCCTCAAGGGTGGCAGAGATAGTGCTTTTTAATCATTGACTTGCTTTTCAGAGGAAGTGCCTGGCTGGTTTCATGAGGAATTTCCCAACAGAGACCATATTTCTACCTTGCAGTCGTTCATCGTAGAGGTCAAAGACATGAAAGTGTAAGTGTACTGCTGCTTTTGTGGATTTCCACAAACCCTTCACGGAAAGGCTTATTTTCTAGACTTCTGGAATTAGGACTGTTGCAAGAAGTGGTCTTGTGAAAACGTATTGGGAAGCTTAAAGTACCTGGCGGATGGTCGGATGGATAAACAGCACAATCAAGACCCTTTGGCTTATACATCGATAGGTTGGAAAGCTTTTAGCAGCCTTGGAGGTACGGGTCTTGATAATGTGACATTTATGTCCTCCCCAGAAGACCTTCAACATCAGTTATTGGCACTTGAGAGAACTTAAAGTGCACTTGGATGGAACAAAGGTGATGGGTGTTCAACACACCTCGACCTTGATCAGCCACTTTAGGTGATGATCTCTCATTACACATACTGGATGTGCAATATTTAAGGGTCTCTATGCAAGGCTCACAAAAGAATAAACGTCGCCGGCAAGCTGACTTTCAAGACGTCCCAGCAAAGCTTCAGCTCTTCAATACTTTGGTCAGACCAGTATGGTGGTTTGATGTGGGGAATGGTCATGACATCAGAGAGGTATTTCTTGTCCGAAATCATTATGAGCAAAGCATCTATGCCACATCCAAATCATCTTAGCAGAATTTGCTCCCACTCATTTGCAACCGTTTGTTTGAAGGTTTCCATAGTAAAAAGAAGTTCTCAATGCCAATTTGAGCTAGAATCGATCTAAGCAGTATGTTCCTTCCATGTGTTTGCACGCCTAAAAGCATTTCCTTAAGGGTAGGAATAGGGGTTATCTTACTTTTCAGCACTTTAATCTTTTGTTTTGCTTTTAAGTTTTGAATTACATTGTCTTTAGGTGTCATCACAACATAATTATTGAGAAGATTGCTTTTTTAGATATATGCTGCAGAAATTATAGTAGTAATCTTTTTAAAACCACAAAGAGGAGAAGACAGCTGTCTCCTATATGCACTATCTATTATTGATGTGAAGAGGTTACCTGTTTCCAAAGCACTCATCATGTGCTGAAATACTGATATTAACAGTGCGAATATTGTGCTTAGATTTGGCAGCTTCAGAAAGAATAAGATATCCCTGTAAATAGCATTTACAGCAATCTATTATACGTGTCCTTGAGTCGGTAAAAGTAGCTAAAGAAGCTATTGCAATGTTCCTTCTAAAAAGAAATTTATGCATATGCCCGAAGTTTTGCACTGCAGAAAAAGACACAGGCACAGCTATCTCTCAGGTCATAAGGGAACTTGGAAAAGAAATTCCATAAATAAGAGATGCAGCAGGCATGTCATCAAAACCAACCAGATTTTTATTTCAAATTTACTGATAACTAATTAGCTCGTACAGGAACATAAAGTAAAAGCAACTCTAATATGCAGTTTAGATGGGAGAGTAACTTTGGTAGTTTTCACCTTCTCAATGCTATACAAGTAAATTGGGTCATATAATGTGCTCTCCTTGTCCATTTGCTCCACTGGGGGTTCGTCAATGCAAACAGTGAAAATGTTAATCATAAGTTACGCAGATAGATTCAAGACTCACCAACACTTCAGGGAAAACAATTACCACTAACAGAATCCAGCTGATTCCAGGCGGCAGCTCCCTGTTCAACTTTTGGTGTTGCAGCAAAAGGCTCCCATCCTGCAAGTCTCTGCCCCCTTAACGATTTGTTAAACATGCCCCTCAATGTGCACAAAACTGTTTAGCATTATGTATGAAGTCTCAAATGCAGTCAGCAGCATACTCTGACTCCTTGTTTAAGACAGCTAAATGCAGCATACTCTGACTCCTTGTTTAAGACAGCTAAATACATTTCAGAAAGAGCATGTCTGGTATCAAGAAAATCATTCCAGTTTTAAAGAAAAGTGATACATGGCAAGATGATGTGTACCCAGACTTGCCGGCAGTAATTGCTCCACCTAGTTAAATAATGTGCAAGTGACGTTCCAAGAGATCCCCTCCTGGGTGCAGCAAAGGACCGACCAGCCCTTCCATCGTCAGAAGATATCTCATGAGCCACTTTATCATCCTCAACTTCCCCCTTAATTTTGCCCATTGGATTTGACAAAATCCGTTTTACTTGACCATCTTCAAATTCGTCAGCAAATTTCAGCTTGCCATTTACATATAAGACCTTGGCTTTTCCTTGTGCCCAGGACCGGAGAGTGCTATCAACCAAGCTGTTCCAGCTACCTGTAATCTACACATTAAAAGAGCTAAAATCAATACATCTCTCGCCCTTTTGTGCCTTGTTATGTTCCAGATAAAGAGAACAAAAGAATGTACCTTAACCTGTATAAGTTGTGCTTCAGCTGTGTCATTTTGAGCAAACTTCGCAGAACAGCCAGGCTGCAAGATCTACCACTTCAGTTATAAATGCACTCATTAAGGAGAAAATGAGAGACACGGCTACATCAATCTAGGTCAAACACGTATAATGCAATCGTTTATTTCGCATGAGATATTGTAGAAGCGATGTGGAGACCTAAAGCAAAGTGAAATTGGCCTTGTCAAATAAAACACTTCGTTATATGTTAGGTGCATGTGGGTTGTGTGAAGAAAGAAACACTTTCAGATAGCATGTGTGCTTCTCTATACTCATGTTTTTTACAATATTTTCTCTCTAGAAGCTCTGTGATGGCCAATAGTTTGCTCGCCCCAACTGTGCCAGTTTCATGAAAACATGCAAATACAAACCAGATGAAATTCTAAATGCAAATCAGTCAACATTCTGCTTGAAAAGGTCATTCATAGCATACTGTTCAATATTTGATGACACATTAAAGACAAGGCACACAGATAAAAAGCGGGAGAGCCATGATAGACAGGAAGCTGAGAAATTTGGTAAACAAGGAAACAAATGCATGGCAACAAGAATAAGAAGTGCTTTAACGAATATGATATTTGATTAGAAATGATCAGGCCAGGCCCATAGAGTTGATTTATTAATCTTTTTAATTGAAAGGATGTACATTGAAATTAGGACAACCCACCTGAGAAACGAAATTGACGTGCATAATGACTAGCAAAGAAAGCAACATGAGGGCATTGAATAGGCATAGTTTCTCCAACGCTCTCCTAAACCTTGGAGCGAGTAGTCTAGCAAATGTCAGTCTCGCAAGTCTAAGAAATGTCCGCTCTGGATCCATTCTTATGATCTCTAAAAGCCACAATTTTGCGCAATAATTCCACAGTTCCTGAGTTCAATTAGGCCAAAACTTGATCCAAAGATGCTCATTTGAAGGAAAGCTTCTCAACATCCGAATTCAAAGAATGAATGGATACCCAGCTTAATATGGCCAATGGGGCAAGGCAAAACTTCTCTAAAACACGATTCGAACAGCCAAACTGCGCATATGATGTTGGTCCTGCTGGAAGAGAGATAAGGGCAAAGTAGCTGCAAACAGTTTTCCGACATACGAGACCTGCTAAGCGCGAAAAAGGCTTGTGACCGCACCTCCGCCATCACACTGGGTGCTCATCCTCGCCTGACTGCTGTGGCTGAAGTTTTAGTGTTGGAACGTATTCCCTTGCAGGAACCGTATGGTATAAACTGGTTCTCATTAGGTGTGGCCACATGCACATCCCCTCTGTAGATTAAATTTACACCTTATATAATGTAGTGATGTGGTGCAATCTCGACGGTTGGTGATTCCATCTGCAGAATCTCCAATGGTCATGATTTTGCGCGGCACTACATTCAGGGTAAATGTAATTTTACCTCCTCCCTCGGTATACCATTTTTTTGGCAAACGGGGGATGTGGGCTGGTAGAATATCTCGTTTTGTGCCATTGGATGTACCATTTTGATCCCCCCTAGTGTTATGTGGCGTGTCTCCCTCCCGTGCCCTGGCCATCTCGGGAACGGGACAGACGGAGGGCCCCCGCAGCCGATATTGCTAGATGGGGGATTTTTCGTGAGGTATACGGCGTCGTATACTTTGTAGGCAGCGTCACAATGGTATTAGAGCAATGATCTTGGTTGACCAAGATCTAGCACTGGCCATGACTCTGGATGGTTGGATTAACTGGCCTAGTTAAGGAATGGAATGAGAATTCCAACTTTGAACCCTGATAATGGGAGAAATTTTTTTTCCCCATTAGCAGGGTCATAAAGTAGGTTAAGTTATAGAATTGACGGAAAAATAGTGAGACAAATGAACATCTTAGTAAAATTGAAGTGGAAATTATGCATTCACACAATGATTCCACATAACAATGGTCGAAAAATCATCCCAATCGGAGATCCCAGTGGAATATGCCGTAAATTCGTAATTAACCTTTCAAGAACTATAGGAAAATTAATAAAAATTTAAAAATTAAGGGGGGTCACCATTAATAAGGGTGGCTCATTAAAAATATTAATAATAACCAGGGAATATTCTCTCACATTACGAGCATCTTACCTTTTTAAAACCTCATTTTTATACTTTTTTTCCTAATTTCATCCTAATTCGCCTTCTTAGGCCCTAAGGAGATCTCTGACTTAAAGTAATCAGTTTTCTAATCCAAAAGATATGGCACGGACCAAATGCACGGCAAGGAAGGTTAGGCGCCCACGACCAAGGGCAAGCATGGTGGAGATTGAAGAAAAATAGCTAGAGCAAATTATCTAATTCAAGGTTTAAACAAGCCAATTGATATGACATAATGGATAGAACAATACAAATACCAATGGTTCAAAGGTACTCAAATAATATGATATTCACAGACCATTGATTGCTACAGTGATTTTACTGTTCAAAAGTGATTGATCCAATCACTGTAGCAATGTTGATTAAATCTTCAAGAATAGAATATAATAGAAAGCTCGACCTGGTTGATCCGAAACAAGAACTTACACCACCACTTAGATATCAGATCATACATCTTCATTTTATATTAATCGATCCAGCTTGTATGCCAGACCGATCTCTGGAAGAACCGTGCCGATAGGCGAACCTTAAGTTCGTATAAAATTTGGCTCCAGGCTATTCGATATGACCTTCACTTTATATTTTAAGTATCAACTATCTATAATAGTGTCAACTTAAAATAGCTCCTCCCAAACATATCCAAACGTTCAACCTTTTTCTAAACTTAGGTTATTGAATCAAATTTTTTTTTTTTTGAAGGTTATTGAATCAATATAACCTATGCATCTTCTTGCAATCAATCTACACTCATAGTTATGATATAGCACATCTTCAATTTCTTCTGCAATGCATGTGACTCAGAGCTCGTTAGATGCGCGCATCTAAACATGAGATACGTTAGATCCGGATCTACACATCTATACCGCATCTAACGTAAGATGCATTTTGACCTTTTCTAATTAAAAAAAAAAAAATAGCCCTATTTTGTTGCCCCGCTAGGTTTACCTCTGCCGCATAACTCCAGTTCGATTTCGGCCATTTTAAGATTGGGATTTTGAGTTTACGTGTGATTTGCTTCCGGATTCCGCATGCAAGGATGTTATTCAACCACAGGAAAGCCCAAAACAGATTCTTTTTTGTCTGAGACATGTACTTTTTAGCTTCCAAAATCGATCCCCTGCATTCCAACTATGGAATCCGGTTCCATCTAGGATCTATACTACCGGATTAGGTCTGCAAAGACCCGAGTTTGAGTATAGTTAGAGCCCATAATGTTTCAGCTGAAGGAAAACAGAGGTTTATTAAGCTTTTCAGCTTTGGTCTTCTGATAAACAGGGCATATAACAATCTTGGAAGGTTTTCTGTAACAGTATTATAGTAAACAGAGAGCAACGAATTTTTTTACAATAGTAATAGCATAATTATATCAGAAAAAAGATGCCAAAAGAAGATAATAAGTTATGGAATGAAGTATGTTCTAATCATTCAAAGGTCATGGGAGCCAGCAAAGGTAGTGGAAATAAGCGATTCACATACAAATTTTGCAACATCTCTTCTATTGGCACGATTACAAAGTTACAAGCGCATCTTGCAAGTGTTGGAGGCTACAAAATTGTAGGTTATGAGGAATGCCCAGCAGAATTAAAGACACAAATTCGAACACAGAATGCAAATAAAGGATGGCTTGAGGAATCCTCAACAACTAGATCAACTCGTGCAACTAGCAGAATTCCAGTTCCATCTCCTCCACCTGTAAGTTCTTCAATAAATGTAACTCTACCTTCTCATCCTCTTGCAACAAGTCCAACAGCACCAGCAACAAAGAGAACCATAAATTCTGCAGGTTGTTCTCCTTCAGTCACTTTTATACCAGAAGAAGAAGAGATAGTTGAAGCACTCTCTTCTCCTAGGCATTTGAACGTGCGGCAATCAACTCTTTCAAATACTCAAATCGGTTGGCAAAAGAAGTGGATTTAGTTGGCGGGGATGGAAGTAGGTAAGATGTTAATTGAGTGCAATATTCCATTTGCAATTCTTGATACCCCTAGCTGGAAAAGTATGGTAAAGACATTGATGCAAGTGGGTACAAAGACCACGGGTCCTTCTTCATCAACTCTTCAGCATAAAATAATTCATGCCATTTATGATGATATTTCAAGAGAAATTTGAGAAGAAGTGGACACGTTATGGATGTAGTTTGATGACAGATGGGTGGGTGGATATAAAGAAAAGAGGTCTTTACAATGTTATGATCTCTTCTGCATTTGGCACAGTATACAAGACATCATATGATATGAGTGGTGCTCCGGTGAGTGTCACTGGAGAGCTCTTGTTCGAGAAGATGAAGGAGGTATTTGATGAAGTTGGACCACAAAATATTGTGCAAAAATGCATAGATAATGGCTCAAATTGCGTACTTATGGGAAAGTTGGAGAGATACAATACCATAGTGTGGACTCCCTATGCATCGCATAGCTTGAATTTGCTATTGAAAGATATTAGTGCTATTCCATGGATAAAGGCGGCCATAAAGGTTGGTGAGCAAATTGTTACTCTTTTTTCAAGAAAGAAGAAGGCCTTGTCAATATATCGGAAATATACCATCAAAGAGCTTGTGAAACCTGCAAAGACTAGATTCGGATCAAGATTTATTATGATTGATCGTTTGATCCATGCATGGGATGGTTTGAGACAAACTGTTGTTTCAAATGAGTGGAATAATTGGAAAGAAAGAACGCTACCAGAATGTGAAGCATTTCAGCTATTAGTATTGGATTGTAGTAACCCGAAGGACTTTGAAGACATCATGGATCCAGTGTACTCAGTTCTACGCCTCACGGATAGGGAGGGTGCGACATTGGGCTTGATCTAGGAATGTATGAATCGCGTCAACGAGGTACTTGAAGTGCGCTTGAAAGATAAGGATGCATCTATGATAAGCAGGTAAATTATCAAGCCTTGCATACTTTTTTTTCTCTTCCTATTAAGACGAAGAAGGTGTAATATTCGTGTACATGTATTGTTTTGCAAATTTTGATATGATTCGAGCTATCAAGAATAAGATGACTGCGCAAAAAGAATGGTTCCATCGCCCAATTCATGTTGTCGCTCACCTACTCCATCCTTTGCGGAGAGATGGCTCTACTGTATTTGTTCATTCTGGTTGGATGGCGTACTTGGTGCGCCTTTTTGATGGGGATCACGAGAAGGCCGACAAGTTATATGATGAACTTCTCCAGTTTCTAGGGAACTTGGGTGATTTTAGTAATCTTATGGCTCAATCCCATAGTGCTATGGCAGAATCAGTTTCATGGTGGGAGAAATATGGCGGATGCACACCTGAGCTCCAAACGTTGACTCCTAGAGTGTTAGCTCAGGTGATTATTCTCCATTGAATAATTTATTTTTCACTTAGTAATGATTTATATAAATATTTTCCTTCTCCTTTTTACTCATTCTTTAATTTCTGGTTTCTCTTTTTTCCATTATGAAATTGTGTATGCTAGAATTGTTCTACTGATGCAGTTGAGAGAAATTGGTCTGCACATTCTCTTATTCATACAAAAAGGAGAAACTGCTTGAAGACATCCAACTGGCATAGATTAGTCTACTGCAGGGAGAACTTGAGGGCCTTACGAAAATATAAGACGCTACGAGAGCCTAAGCAGGTAAGAAAGTTCTTTCTATTTGAGTTATATTCAATAAAGTAAGTGATTTTATTTCTTTGTTCGTAATTGAAACACAGGTGGACCCTAATGAGATTGATGTCTACAAAGTTCCTGAGTTGCCTCCTATTAATAGAGAAGAGGGTGTAACAAACCCAAGGACTTATCTTGTGTCCGTATTAAATTGTGTAGAGCACAGTTGGTATGCGTCCATGGGTGTGTTAAATCTAAATAAAAACACATTAGCTAAGGTGATTTAAAACCTTAATAAATTGAACTAAAAAATAGTGAGCACACTAAATCGGGGAAGGAAAGAATCGTGGCTGCCAGATAGCGGGAGGATTCCGCTCAGACATGCATGTGGCATGCCAAGGCACCATTTGGCCTGATCCTGGGATTGATCTTGCCAAGTGTTCTTAGGGCAAGGGTATTTAAGAACAGAAGGGTTGGCCGGATGGGAAAAAGGAGGAGGAAAGAGAATCGGTTGGGGCTGAACAAATTGGAAGCAGAGCAAGCACCAAGAGTCCAAAGGCAAAACTTAGGTGGGGATTTGATCTATGTCATGATTTTGCAGCCTGATTGGGGTCGAATTATGTAGAGCTGAGTTTCTGAAGCATGCCGCCACCTGCCAAACTCCAGTTCATGAATAAAAATCTGTCATGCTCATTTGATCTGTGCTCCCAAATCCGGCAGACCCTACTTGAATTCGACCACCCGATCTTATGAACCTTAGCTTGCTTCGGTCGGGTGTATAAAAACAATCCTTTTGTCTGCCTCTCCACTGCCGTGGTTAAGTTTATAAATTTGTCTTCTCCTCTGGGTCTTACTCTAGAGATAGTAATTTGCACTCGGAGGGTATTTTGGAAATGAACTTCTGCATGGGGCGAGCTTGCAAATCCAATCGGCCAGGCCAAAAGGGCCGCTGTTGGGTGCCCACGACTCTGTTACAGTTATTTTCTGATTTCTATTGAAGGGGGGTACCAGGGTCCGGTATCCCCAAACCTTTAAAATCTTATTTTTAAGTTAAAGCTTAAAACCCTTAAGTTGTTTATAAAGTTAAAGCTTAAAACCCTTAAGTTGTCTACAATTGTAGGGCCCTCTACCAACCCGCTAGGCAAATAAACCTTATGAGACCAAGATTCCATTGAATGTTGTTGCAGTAGTAGGGAAAAGTATCTGCCTGGCTAGTGTATGATATGGGATGTCTATGCGTGCATCTGAGATTGCTCTATAAGTATGAATAGGGTATGGGGGCACTTTACGGAATTGCATTATGTATCTGAGATGGTATTATGGATATGGTACACTTGAATCAAAGAATATTGTGCATTTGCATTAAACGACCCACCTTCGGAGGGGTGGGGTGGCCGTGTAACTCCGCATCCGTGCCAGATAGCCTGACGGATGAGTTGAACCCTTTACGTACAGATGGAGAGAGTGGTCTCCTTGGGGTCGCCACCCAAGGATTACGCTTGGCATGTAGTATGCATGGAAAATGGTAGTCATAGAATGTACTAACCTTACAGGGGGAGTATCAACGTAACAGGTAAATCACGTATTATTGTTATGCATGAATGTGAAGATCCCAATGTCCCTCCCCACTTAGTCCTTGTGGACTAACCCCGGATGTTTGTTGTGTTGTAAGATGGCACGTCCTGAAGCCACCATCGTGTTGGACCTAGACTCTTTTGTCACCTGGTAGTTCAATGAGACTGAGAATGAACCCGCGTTAATGTCCAAGGAAAGAGTCTATGAAATCATCATGGCATTGTTCAGAGAGTTGTATTATGCGCAGAGGCAACCCCAAATTGAGGCCCAAGACCCGAAGACGGATGGGGAGTCTTCCGGGGGTAGCTCTAGCGACTCCTCCTCGGTCACTTCCGAGGAGGGGGAAGATCAAAGGGCCAATTAAGCATGGGTGACGGGGTTGGCTTGGGTTTTGTATATTATGGGTGTATTGTGAACTCTCCTTTATATGTGTGGCCTTGGGCCAGATGTAAATGATTTGATTGTAACCAAAACTTTATGAATAGAAGTTCAGGATGATTTGATTGTCTTTATCCGAATTATTTAGCGCAACGGCCTAGGCCAAGGGGCTAGGTCCGCTTCGATTAAAATGGTATCGACCCCAAAGTTCTCACAAACCTTCTAATCGTAGGAATTAAGGGTTAGAAACTCATGAAGTCTACTGGAAAGTAGAGTTGTTTTATGGAAAATAACCATTGCCGTCATTTTCCAGGTGGTTAGCGGTGGATGTCCGAAGTAATGATAGCCGTTCAGAGTCGGGGAAGTGGCACCGCTTCCTACCATAATCGAAACAAATTTTGGCAAAGGCAAGCGTTAAGAACTTGCCACCATGCAACAAACTTGCGTTAATGATCTGCGACCTTGATGAGGTCAACAAGGTTTTAAAGCAACTGAAGATGGAGACATTTAGTGGTAAAGATACCACAGGCGAGGATGCTGATTCTTGGTTGAAAGGGATCGAGTTTTATTTTCAAGTTAAGAAAACCTCCGACCTATTAAAGGCAACCATTGTCGATATGCTATTAACTGGACCCGCCAAGCATTTAAATCTAAATAAAAACACATTAGCTAAGGTGATTTAAAACCTTAATAAATTGAACTCAAAAATAGTGAGCACACTAAATCGGGGAAGGAAAGAATCGTGGCTGCCAGATAGCAGGAGGATTCCGCTCAGAGATGCATGTGGCATGCCAAGGCACCATCTGGCCTGATCCTAGGATTGATCTTGCCAAGTGTTCTTAGGGCGAAGTTATTTAAGAATAGAAGGGTTGGCCGGATGGGCAAAAGGAGGAGGAAAGAGAATCGGTTGGGGCTGAACAAATTGGAAGCAGAGCAAGCACCAAGAGTCCAAAGCCAAAAATCAGGTGGGGATTTGATCTATGTCATGATTTTGCAGCCCGGATTGGGGTCATTATGTAGAGTGAAGTTTACGAAGCATGCCGCCACCACCAGTAAGCCAAACTCAGTTCATAAATAAAAACTGTCATGCTCATTTGATCTCATTGCTCTCAAATCCGTGAGACCACAGCTTGAATTCGACCATCCGGATCTTATGAACCTTAGCTTGCTTTGGTTGGTGTATAAAACAATCCTTACGCTTCTCTCCGCTGCCGTGGGTTAAGTTTATAAATCCGCCTTCTCCTCTCGGGTCTTACTCTAGAGATAGTAATTTGCACTCAAGGTATTTTGGAAATGAACTTCTGCCTGGGGCGAGCTTGCAGATCCAATCGGCCGGGCCAAAGGGCCGCCATGAGCCACGACTTCTGATACGCTTATTTTCTGATTTCTATTGAAGGGGGATACCAGGGTCCGGTATCCCTAGACCTTTAAAATCTTATTTTAAAGTTAAAGCTTAAAACCCTTAAGTTGTTTATAAAATCAAAGCTTAAAACCCTTAAGTTGTCTACAATTGTAGGACCCTCTACCAACCCGCTAGGCAAATAAACCTTATGAGACCAAGATTCTATTGAATGTTGTTGCCAGTCCAGTAGTAGGGAAAAGTATCTGTCTGGCTAGTGTATGATGTGGGATGTCTATGCGTGCATCTGAGATTGCTATAAGTATGAATAGGGTATGGGGGCACTTTACGGAATTGCATTATGTATCAGAGATGGTATTATGGATATGATACACTTGAATCAAATAATATTGTGCATTTGCATTAAACGGCCCACCTTCGGAGGGGTGGGGTGGCCGTGTAACTCCGCATCCGTGCCAGATGGCCTGACGGATGAGTTGAACCATGTACGTACAGATGGAGAGAGTGGTCTCCTTGGGGTCGCCCCACCCAAGGATTACGCTTGGCATGTAGTATGCATGGAAAATGGTAGTCATAGAATGTACTAACCTTGCAGGGGGAATATCAACGTAACAGGTAAATCACGTATTATTATTATGCATGAATGTGAAGATCCCAATGTCCCTCCCCACTTAGTCCTTGTGGACTAACCCCGTGAAACATATCTTGGCTGCACCTGAGCCACAAGCCGCATCAATCACACCTACCGCCTCTTCCCTCGGAATCCCTGATTCCCCCACGGTGTTGAGAGTCTTCCTAAGACCCTGTATGATGCAAGCAATCAACATAATGAATCAAAGAGCTTTCTCTGTGGCAAAACCGTGCTGCTGCCCCAAATCTTGTATATTATATATAGGGCACCAAATGTGCTTTGGATGGGCTCAACGGAAGGCCAACAGGCCGATTTGCTGGGTCGAAACACCTCCTAGCCTTCTAAGCCCTTCCAGGGCATGAATCGATTGCCCAAAGGGCTGGTTCGTTGGCTGCCTGCGCCATAGCCATACCTCGATGGCTTTTGGTTGACCCATCCAATGGGTTGATGCCACCTCACCACATTAAAATGGTAATATTTGCATAGCTAAGGTTTTATGTGGATTGTTCCCCTTATAACCCATAATGTTCATAACACCCCGGATGTTTGTTGTGTTGTAAGATGGCACGTCCTGAAGCCACCATCGTGTTGGACCTAGACTCTTTTGTCACCTGGTGGTTCAACGAGACTGAGAATGAATCCGCGTTAATGTCCAAGGAAAGAGTCTACCAAATCATCATGGCATTGTTCAGGGAGTTGTATTATGCGCAGAGGCAACCCCAAATTGAGGCCCAAGACCCGGAGACAGATGGGGAGTCTTCCGAGGGTAGCTCTATCGACTCCTCCTCGGTCACTTTCGAGGAGGGGGAAGATCAAAGGGCCAATTAAGCATGGGTGATGGGGTTGGCTTGGGTTTTGTATATTATGGGTGTATTGTGAACTCTCCTTTATATGTGTGGCCTTGGGCCAGATGTAAATGATTTGATTGTAACCAAAACTTTATGAATAGAAGTTCAGGATGATTTGATTGTCTTTATCCGAATTATTTAGCGCAATGGCCTAGGCCAAGGGGCTAGGTCCATTTCAGTTGGTATCAAAGCCCAAAGTTCTGACAACCTTCGGGCCGTGGGAATTAAGGGTTAGAAACTTATGAAGGCTACTGGAAAGTAAAGTTGTTTTATGGAAAATAACCATTGCCGTCATTTTCCAGCTGGTTAGCAGGATGTCTGGAAGTAATGATATCGGTTCAGGAGCTGGGGGGGGTGGCACTGCTCCTACCATAACTGAGCAAATTTTGGCAGCTATGCAGCAGCAACTTGCCACCATGCAACAACAACTTGCCGCCAAGGATGCTGACCTTGATGAGGTTAACAAGGTTTTAAAGCAACTGAAGATGGAGACATTTAGCACTGATGCTTGGTTGAAAGGGATTGAGTTTTATTTTCAAGTTAAGAAAACCTCCGGCCTATTAAAGGCAACCATTGTCGATATGCTATTAACTGGACCCGCCAAGCATTTAAATCTAAATAAAAATACATTAGCTAAGGTGATTTAAAACCTTAATAAATTGAACTAAAAAATAGTGAGCACACTAAATCGGGGAAGGAAAGAATCGTGGCTGCCAGATAGCGGGAGGATTCCGCTCAGAGATGCATGTGGCATGCCAAGGCACCATCTGGCCTGATCCTGGGATTGATCTTGCCAAGTGTTCTTAGGGCAAAGGTATTTAAGAACAGAAGGGTTGGCCGGATGGGCAAAAGGAGGAGGAAAGAGAATCGGTTGGGGCTGAACAAATTGGAAGCAGAGCAAACACCAAGAGTCCAAAGCCAAAAATCAGGTGGGGATTTGATCTATGTCATGATTTTGCAGTATGATTGGGGTCGGATTATGTAGAGCTGAGTTTCTGAAGCATGCTGCCACCTGCCTGTAAGCCAAACTCCAGTTCATAAATAAAAATCTGTCATGCTCATTTGATCTGTGCTCCCAAATCCGGCAGACCCTGCTTGAATTCGACCATCCGATCTTATGAACTTTAGTTTGCTTCGGTCGGGTGTATAAAAACAATCCTTCTGTCTGCCTCTCCACTGCCGTGGTTAAGTTTATAAATCCGTCTTCTCCTTTGCGTCTTTCTCTAGAGATAGTAATTTGCACTCTGAAGGTATTTTGGAAATGAACTTCTGCCTGGGACGAGCTTGCAGATCCAATCGGCCAGGCCAAAAGGGCCGCTGTTGGGCGCCCACGACTCTGTTACAGTTATTTTCTGATTTCTATTGAAGGGTGATACCAGGGTCCGGTATCCCCAGACCTTTAAAATCTTATTTTAAAGTTAAAGCTTAAAACCCTTAAGTTGTTTATAAAGTTAAAGCTTAAAACCCTTAAGTTGTCTACAATTGTAGGACCCTCTACCAACCCGCTAGGCAAATAAACCTTATGAAACCAAGATTCCATTGAATGTTGTTGCCAGTCCAGTAGTAGGGAAAAGTATCTGCCTGGCTAGTGTATGATATGGGATGTCTATGCGTGCATCTGAGATTGCTCTATAAGTATGAATAGGGCATGGGGGCACTATACGGAATTGCATTATGTATCTGAGATGACACTTGAATCAGAGAATATTGTGCATTTGCATTAAACGGCCCACCTTTGGAGGGGTGGGGTGGCCGTGTAACTCCGCATCCGTGCCAGATAGCCTGACGGATGAGTTGAACCCTGTACGTACAGATGGAGAGAGTGGTCTCCTTGGGGTCGCCACCCAAGGATTACGCTTGGCATGTAGTATACATGGAAAATGGTAGTCATAGAATGTACTAACCTTACTGGGGGAGTATCAACGTAACAGGTAAATCACGTATTATTGTTATGCATGAATGTGAAGATCCCAATGTCCCTCCCCACTTAGTCCTTGTGGACTAACCCCCGATGTTTGTTGTGTTGTAAGATGGCACGTCCTGAAGCTTTTGTCACTTGGTGGTTCAACGAGACTGAGAATGAACCCGCGTTAATGTCCAAGGAAAGAGTCTACGAAATCATCATGGCATTGTTCAGGGAGTTGTATTATGCGCAGAGGCAACCCCAAATTGAGGCCCAAGACCCGGAGACAGATGGGGAGTCTTCCGAGGGTAGCTCTATCGACTCCTCCTCGGTCACTTTCGAGGAGGGGGAAGATCAAAGGGCCAATTAAGCATGGGTGATGGGGTTGGCTTGGGTTTTGTATATTATGGGTGTATTGTGAACTCTCCTTTATATGTGTGGCCTTGGGCCAGATGTAAATGATTTGATTGTAACCAAAACTTTCTGAATAGAAGTTCAGGATGATTTGATTGTCTTTATCCGAATTATTTAGCGCAACGGACTAGGCCAAGGGGCTATGTCCGTTTCAGTTGGTATCAGAGCCCAAAGTTCTGACAACCTTCGGGCCGTGGGAATTAAGGGTTAGAAACTTATGAAGTCTACTGGAAAGTAGAGTTGTTTTATGGAAAATAACCATTACCGTCATTTTCCAGGTGGTTAGCAGGATGTCTGGAAGTAATGATAGCGGTTCAGGAGCTGGGGGAAGTGGCACTGCTCCTACCATAACTGAGCAAATTTTGGCAGCTATGCAGCAGCAACTTGCCACCATGCAACAACAACTTGCCGCCAAGGATGCTGACCTTGATGAGGTTAACAAGGTTTTAAAGCAACTGAAGATGGAGACATTTAGCACTGATGCTTGGTTGAAAGGGATTGAGTTTTATTTTCAAGTTAAGAAAACCTCCGGCCTATTAAAGGCAACCATTGTCGATATGCTATTAACTGGACCCGCCAAGCATTTAAATCTAAATAAAAATACATTAGCTAAGGTGATTTAAAACCTTAATAAATTGAACTAAAAAATAGTGAGCACACTAAATCGGGGAAGGAAAGAATCGTGGCTGCCAGATAGCGGGAGGATTCCGCTCAGAGATGCATGTGGCATGCCAAGGCACCATCTGGCCTGATCCTGGGATTGATCTTGCCAAGTGTTCTTAGGGCAAAGGTATTTAAGAACAGAAGGGTTGGCCGGATGGGCAAAAGGAGGAGGAAAGAGAATCGGTTGGGGCTGAACAAATTGGAAGCAGAGCAAACACCAAGAGTCCAAAGCCAAAAATCAGGTGGGGATTTGATCTATGTCATGATTTTGCAGTATGATTGGGGTCGGATTATGTAGAGCTGAGTTTCTGAAGCATGCTGCCACCTGCCTGTAAGCCAAACTCCAGTTCATAAATAAAAATCTGTCATGCTCATTTGATCTGTGCTCCCAAATCCGGCAGACCCTGCTTGAATTCGACCATCCGATCTTATGAACTTTAGTTTGCTTCGGTCGGGTGTATAAAAACAATCCTTCTGTCTGCCTCTCCACTGCCGTGGTTAAGTTTATAAATCCGTCTTCTCCTTTGCGTCTTTCTCTAGAGATAGTAATTTGCACTCTGAAGGTATTTTGGAAATGAACTTCTGCCTGGGGCGAGCTTGCAGATCCAATCGGCCAGGCCAAAAGGGCCGCTGTTGGGTGCCCACGACTCTGTTACAGTTATCTTCTGATTTCTATTGAAGGGGGATATCAGGGTCCGGTATCCCCAGACCTTTAAAATCTTAAAGCTAAAGCTTAAAACCCTTAAGTTGTTTATAAAGTTAAAGCTTAAAACCCTTAAGTTGTCTACAATTGTAGGACCCTCTACCAACCCGCTAGGCAAATAAACCTTATGAGACCAAGGTTCCATTGAATGTTGTTGCCCATCCAGTAGTAGGGAAAAGTATCTGCCTGGCTAGTGTATGATGTGGGATGTCTATGCGTGCATCTAAGATTGCTATAAGTATGAATAGGGTATGGGGACACTTTACGGAATTGCATTATGTATCTGAGATGGTATTATGGATATGGTACACTTGAATCAGAGAATATTGTGCATTTGCATTAAACGGCCCACCTTCGGAGGGGTGGGGTGGCCGTGTAACTCCACATCCGTGCCAGATAGCCTGACGGATGAGTTGAACACTGTACGTACAGATGGAGAGAGTGGTCTCCTTGGGGTCGCCACCCAAGGATTACGCTTGGCATGTAGTATACATGGAAAATGGTAGTCATAGAATGTACTAACCTTACTGGGGGAGTATCAACGTAACAGGTAAATCACGTATTATTGTTATGCATGAATGTGAAGATCCCAATGTCCCTCCCCACTTAGTCCTTGTGGACTAACCCCCGATGTTTGTTGTGTTGTAAGATGGCACGTCCTGAAGCTTTTGTCACTTGGTGGTTCAACGAGACTGAGAATGAACCCGCGTTAATGTCCAAGGAAAGAGTCTACGAAATCATCATGGCATTGTTCAGGGAGTTGTATTATGCGCAGAGGCAACCCCAAATTGAGGCCCAAGACCCGGAGACAGATGGGGAGTCTTCCGAGGGTAGCTCTATCGACTCCTCCTCGGTCACTTTCGAGGAGGGGGAAGATCAAAGGGCCAATTAAGCATGGGTGATGGGGTTGGCTTGGGTTTTGTATATTATGGGTGTATTGTGAACTCTCCTTTATATGTGTGGCCTTGGGCCAGATGTAAATGATTTGATTGTAACCAAAACTTTCTGAATAGAAGTTCAGGATGATTTGATTGTCTTTATCCGAATTATTTAGCGCAACGGACTAGGCCAAGGGGCTATGTCCGTTTCAGTTGGTATCAGAGCCCAAAGTTCTGACAACCTTCGGGCCGTGGGAATTAAGGGTTAGAAACTTATGAAGTCTACTGGAAAGTAGAGTTGTTTTATGGAAAATAACCATTACCGTCATTTTCCAGGTGGTTAGCAGGATGTCTGGAAGTAATGATAGCGGTTCGAGAGCCGGGGAAGTGGCAATTACTCCTACCATAATCGAAAAAATTTTGGCGTATGCGGCCACAACTTGCCACCATGCAAATGACTTGCCGCCAAGGATGCTGACCTTGATGAGGTCAACAAGGTTTTAAAGCAACTGAAGATGGAGACATTTAGTGGTAAAGATACCACAGGCGAGGATGCTGATGCTTGGTTGAAAGGGATCGAGTTTTATTTTCAAGTTAAGAAAACCTCTGACCTATTAAAGGCAACCATTGCCGATATCGCCAAGCATTTAAATCTAAATAAAAACACATTAGCTAAGGTGATTTAAAACCTTAATAAATTGAACTCAAAGATAGTGAGCACACTAAATCGGGGAAGGAAAGAATCGTGGCTGCCAGATAGCGGGAGGATTTCGCTCAGAGATGCATGTGGCATGCCAAGGCACCATCTGGCCTGATCCTGGGATTGATCTTGCCAAGTGTTCTTAGGGCAAAGGTATTTAAGAACAGAAGGGTTGGCTGGATGGGCAAAAGGAGGAGGAAAGAGAATCAGTTGGGGCTGAACAAATTGGAAGCAGAGCAAGCACCAAGAGTCCAAAGCCAAAAATCAGGTGGGGATTTGATCTACGTCATGATTTTGCAGCCTGATTGGGGTCGGATTATGTAGAGCTGAGTTTCTAAAGCATGCCGCCACCTGCCTGTAAGCCAAACTCCAGTTCATAAATAAAAATCTGTCATGCTCATTTGATCTGTGTTCCCAAATCCGGCAGACACCTGCTTGAATTCGACCATCCGATCTTATGAACCTTAGCTTGCTTCGGTCGGGTGTATAAAAACAATCCTTCGGTCTGCCTCTCCACTGTCGTGGTTAAGTTTATAAATCCGTCTTCTCCTCTGGGTCTTACTCTAGAGATAGTAATTTGCACTCTGAATGTATTTTGGAAATGAACTTCTGCCTGGGGCGAGCTTGCAGATCCAATCGGCCAGGCCAAAAGGGCCGCTGTTGGGTGCCCACGACTCTGTTACAGTTATCTTCTGATTTCTATTGAAGGGGGATATCAGGGTCCGGTATCCCCAGACCTTTAAAATCTTAAAGCTAAAGCTTAAAACCCTTAAGTTGTTTATAAAGTTAAAGCTTAAAACCCTTAAGTTGTCTACAATTGTAGGACCCTCTACCAACCCGCTAGGCAAATAAACCTTATGAGACCAAGGTTCCATTGAATGTTGTTGCCCATCCAGTAGTAGGGAAAAGTATCTGCCTGGCTAGTGTATGATGTGGGATGTCTATGCGTGCATCTAAGATTGCTATAAGTATGAATAGGGTATGGGGACACTTTACGGAATTGCATTATGTATCTGAGATGGTATTATGGATATGGTACACTTGAATCAAAGAATATTGTGCATTTGCATTAAACGGCCCACCTTCGGAGGGGTGGGGTGGCCGTGTAACTCCGCATCCGTGCCAGATGGCCTGACGGATAAGTTGAACCCTGTACGTACAGATGGAGAGAGTGGTCTTCTTGGGGTCGCCACCCAAGGATTACGCTTGGCATGTAGTATGCATGGAAAATGGTAGTCATAGATTGTACTAACCTTGCAGGGGGAGTATCAACGTAACAGGTAAATCACGTATTATTGTTGTGCATGAATGTGAAGATCCCAATGTCCCTCCCCACTTAGTCCTTGTGGACTAACCCCGGATGTTTGTTGTGTTGTAAGATGGCACGTCCTGAAGCCACCATCGTGTTGGACCTAGACTCTTTTGTCACCTCGTGGTTCAACGAGACTGAGAATGAACCCGCGTTAATGTCCAAGGAAAGAGTCTACGAAATCATCATGGCATTGTTCAGGGAGTTGTATTATGCGCAGAGGCAACCCCAAATTGAGGCCCAAGACCCAGAGACGGATGGGGAGTCTTCCGGAGGTAGCTCTAGCGACTCCTCCTCGGTCACTTCTGAGGAGGGGGAAGATCAAAGGGCCAATTAAGCATGGGTGACGGGGTTGGCTTGGGTTTTGTATATTATGGGTGTATTGTGAACTCTCCTTTATATGTGTGGCCTTGGGCTAGATGTAAATGATTTGATTGTAACCAAAACTTTATGAATAGAAGTTCAGGATGATTTGATTGTAACCAAAACTTTATGAATAGAAGTTCAGGATGATTTGATTGTATTTATCCGAATTATTTAGCGCAACGGCCTAGGCCAAGGGGCTAGGTCCATTTCAGAGGAGGAGTTATATAGAAGTTTATTTCTTGAGTGCTCTGACACAAGGAGGTCTACTCGTTCCAAGAAATCCATTAACACTAACACTAGTTCTAGCAGCCAAAGAGGGCGAGGAAGAGGGCGTGGAAGAGGACGTGGAAGACGGGGAAGAGGAAGAGGGTGGCAATGTAATAAGTATGCAAGATCTCACGGTAGGAGACGAAGAGGCAATTGATTTACAAGTGGAAGAGCAAACTGAATTTGAAGAGGATGAAGATGAAGTGGATACTAGTAGTGAATCCAATATAGACGATGATGAGCATGAGTGGGCGAGCAACGATGAAATTAGTGTTAGTGAGGAGGATAGAGAATATGAAGGAAGTGAGAAAGATGAAGAAGATTAGTACTTGTTTGGTTTGTTTGGTTTCGTTTGTATTTAACTAGCCAAGAACGTATGAATTTATCTGTTATGCAATCCGTAATTCTATCTATAGTCTATACTCTATCTATACTATATAGTATAATGATAGTCTTTAATTGTGCTGAAAACTATGCCGCTTATTGAGTTGAAAACATGGAAACAGTTTTTGATCTATCAAGACTTGTTGCTCTAATGATCTAATTTGTTTTCGAGGTATTGAGTAGGTCACAATGGATATGATGATCAAGGCAAGGCTGTTACAGATTTAGGAGAATTTTTACTTTTACAGACAGACGCATCTTATCCGCATCTAAAAGTTTAGATGTTTCGATGCTTACGATGCTTTAGATCTATGCATCTGATGCATCTATCTTTAGATGCTTTTGAGCACTGATGTGACTTTCCATATGAGGACATCTACAATATTACATGACTTCATTCTACAAATTTCCTTTTAATGTAATATTCCTTATTCACTGCATTGTATTAAATCCCTGAGTTTCTGGAATCTTCCAACAGATAATGCATTAGTCAATATGTTTGCGAATTGTTCATCAGTATTTATGTATGTTAAATGTAACATATTTTTGCTGACCATGTCTCTGATAAAGTGTAATTCCACCTCTATGTGTTTTGATCTTTCGTGCAGCACAGGATCCTTAGACATGGCTATATAGCTAGTACTGTCACAGAATATGACAGTAGGCAATTTCTGATAGCAATTAAGCTCATTTAATAACCTCCTTTCCCTTCTATCATGGCCACCCGGAGGTGGACAGGATGGACCCGTATGTCGATCTATATGATGACATACAGCAGCACAAGCGGAGATGCTCCTTGGAGACTTCAATGCGGAGACGAGGGAGGAAACGAGCCATGCGGTGGACCCCCCTAGAATGGCGTCTTCCGCGATTGCGTCTCGCGAAGGCGGTTGCACACACGGCACTTCGGATGGCGGTCGGAGTCACTCGCTTTGGCAGACAATTGCTCCTGATGTGCGGTATCTTTGACCTGCTCATATGCAATGACCTACCACAATGGCCCTCTTCCCGCGGGTACACTTGCGAGCCGGGACAATCCGCGGCGGGACTAGTGTCGTGGATTATGTCATAGTGGGCGCACAGGATGTACACCTTGTCAACCATTTCACATCGGGCATCGCAAATGACGTCCGGGGAGGAGGCCGACTCATATCACCTCCCACTCTATGAAGGCGGGCCCGGCCGCTCTTACCTCGATGCGGTACCTTGCCGATCCTCCGGTTTTGCGCTTGGATTATGGCGGGCGAAGGGTTCTGCCGACATGCTCGCGGAAGCCCGCCGAGCAATTCTGCGAGCCCACACGCTGGAGCGACAAACCCGAACAGGTGGTTGAGCTCCCCGAGCGCGGCAGATGCTTTGGGGAGACCTCCCCACGCCCGGTGTCGGAGACCACAACCTTTCAGCGTAACGGATGGTTTGATGCTGAGTGTAAGGAACGCAAACGCCCTTTTCCGTCTCATCGTGGATCAGGACCCCGGCGAGCTCGAGGCCACCAGCCATTCTGGTGTACCTTCCTCAAAGGAAACAACGGCAAGGTACACGGCAAGGCACCCGGGGAGAAAATGTTTGGCCCTCTTGGGCCGCCCACCGAGAGCTTTACGGCGCGGGGTACTCTCCGAGCCGGCCTGACCCTCTGGGAACATCCGCGGCGTTAGGATGGGGCGATGCACCTTGCAGCTTTATGATCCTCACGGGAACACGGACGATGTTCCCCAAAAAATGGCCGTGGTGATCCGCGAAAGAAGATGTCGAAGAGGGGCTGCAGCACGGCTAATGGGAAGGCGGCAGACTTGGATGGCACAAAGCGAGTTGCTCAAGTGGGCGGGGGACAGCCCATGGTGCCCGGCACCGCTGCTGCTTGTTCAACGGCTGCAAGAGGTTTCGGTCATGGACCCTGGCGGGGTTGTTCCAGATCTACAAGGCGGGGACCCACAGCATCCGATGATTACCGAACCATCATGGTCAGCTCGGTATTTGCCAAGGCGTGGCGGGCATTCTCGAGCAATGAGTAACCCGGATGGGCGAGGTGGTAGTCGAGGGCACTTACCGGGGCGGGCTTGAGCCGGACATTCGACCATTGATCACATCTTCACACTTAGGACCACATGGGGATAGGCGAGAACAGTCGGAGGACTTTATCTTCTTTGTTTTGTGGACTTTGCCAAAGGCTTTCTTGACCCAGTCCCACAGGAAAAGTTGTGGCGAGATTGCACCATTTGGGGCTCCCTATGGATCTGCGGGAACGCGGTGTACAGTATCACGAGAGCTACGGTACATGCATGCAACCGGAAGGACAGTTATTTATTGCGATGGCGTTGGAGTTAGGCAAAGGTTGTCCTCTCTCCCCCACTCTTTGAACTTTACATTGACCAGTTAGAAGCTTGGCTAGGCGCCAATGGGGGGGCGGTGTCTGACTCTTGCACCGGAGGTCATCCCGTGACTCATCTATCACGGATGATGTGGACCTCTTAGCCCATGCATTGGCCGAATGAATCTTGAGGCACACCTAGATGCCACGGACACATTACGCGAGGCGGCCGGACATCGCGGTCAACGGCCAAGACTAAGGTGGTCCTCATATCCTCCTCACGTCATCCAGGCACCTCCCGGTGCTCACCTTACCGGGCAGATGGTAGAGGTCACACCCGGCTACAAGTACACGGGGTGGAATTCTCGTCCTCAATGTATTGGATGCATCCATTAGCCTTGGTGACCCTTGAGTTGGAAAGGCGTATGCATAATGCAAAACAATAGTCACAGGCGTAGAATTTGTATGATTGGGGCCACCATCACATTTGTTACAGGCACTGGTCGAGCCGGTTCTTTTGTATGGGGTGAGGGTGTGGGACCCAATGGTGTCTTTGGCGACTTGGAGCGACTTAGAAGGTCCGGAAGGCATTTTTACCGCAGGCACTTGGCGTCAAGCCCTCCGGTTCCATATCGGATCTTGTTGCGGGAGGCGGGATTCATGCCCCTGCGGCATCACGGCCCTCGATAGGCACATTGTCTATTTCGAAGGTGGCCAACATGGGCGACACTCGGCTCCCCATGCCAGCTTACGCTTGTGGTGATGAGCCCAATGACTCGGGGGCTTGTTGGAAGGGACAAGAAACCCGTTGGGCTGGCGCTGCATACTGGTGCGTCCAGGTGCACCACCCGAGGCCCGTAGGGATAGGGCGAGGGGTACTTGGACTCTTGTTTCACGGGAAGCTGCGGGACCACCATGCTCTAGAAACGGGGTAAAGGTGGCACACTACAAACAACACATAAACCCCACACGGTTTTGGGGCCCGAGCTCTACTGCGTTCTAAGTTGCCCATGAAGAAGCCCGGGGATTATCGCGTCCCGGATTCGAGCAGGGGCCCACCATCTTCGGCTTGGAGCCGGGTCCGGTGGGTTGGAGAGCCGCGCCCGGGGCGAGGCTTTGTCAATGTTGCCATTGGGGTTGTTGGGCCATGCCTTCCGGTCTTTATCCGACCTATAGTGGTTGGGCTCGTTACATTCTCTTGGTGCGACACAGTGCGCTGCCTGGCTTCTCTCGGTATGCCATCAGGTCGATCCCTTGGCTCCTACCTCCGGGGAGGTTTTGGATCTGGGACTCACCTCGCCCCAGGGCACCTACGAGATGCCCTAATTCATGTGTGTATATGTATATTTATACGGTTTGCCGGGTTTGTTGTTCGCTGACGGTTTTTCCCTCCTAAGGGGGGATTTTTTAATCTGGGTAGCAACAGGCTTGCTGCACCCGTGTAATTTGGGTCCCATAGGCCGATTGGCCTCCGTGGACGATACAAGAACCTTCCTTCCTTCCTTCCTTCCTTCCTCCCTTCCTATGGTCCTCTTTGGCAGCCAAGCATGTTGAATTATATTCAGCTTCTGCACTAGAGAATGCAAATTACTTTGCTTTTTGCATTTCCAAGACGCTGGTGCTCCTTCTAGCAAGGTTATATATCCAGAAGTAGATTTTCTCTGATCCAAATCCTCTCCCCAATCAGCATTACAATATATGCTTTTAAAATCATATCATTGGGGTTATACTTTATTCCAAAATCAATTGTGCCCTTTAAATATCTCAGAATTCTTTTTGCAGCAATCCAATATGTTCTACTAGGATCATTGTTTATATCTGCTAAGAATATTTACTGCAAAGGCAATATCAGGCCTTGTATAGTTTGCCACATATGATAGACATCCTAATGACATGTAAGGCACACCTTCCATTTGTCTTGTTTCCTCATCAGTTTGTGGACACATTTGTCTTGAGATTTTATGACATGTTATCATCGGAGTTGCAGTCCTTCATTCCAAAATTTTCCAGCATGGTTTGTATCTGTCCCTTTTGATTCAAAGTTATGATTTTGTTTCTTCTATCTCTGAACATCTCTATTCCTAAAAATCTTTTCAATTCTCCAAGACCAGTCATCTTAAAACGTTTGCTTAACATTTCTTTGCAATGATCCAGTACTTTCTTTCCTTTGGCAATCATTATATTGTAATCTACATATAAGGCTATTATGCACCATTCTTCCTATCTATATATTTATATATACAAGAAAATTAATACGTCCTACGGCGCATTGTTCCAGTTTTAGCATGTCCCTATATTCCCTTTAATTCTCCTGGATTCTCTTACATTCTAGAAATTTCTAGAACATTTTAGAACTTTCTGGAACATTTTGAAACTTTCAAAACATCCTAGAATATTATAGTCTATTTTATCTTAACTATAACATTACCCTTAAGTATATTTAAAACATAAATTATTCATAGAATTAATGCTTGGTCTAGTGGTTAGAGTGGGGAGTTTGGGGGGTTGAGGATCAGGGTTCGAATCCCCCCAATAACATAAAAAATTTTAAAAGCCTTTCCTTAAGGAACGAGCATTCAATATGAGCCTTAGGATCTTAGACTTGATCAACGATCAAGATTTCACCATGTAAAAGCAATATGAGCCGTAGGATCTATTACATATATAATTCCCAAAGCCACGTGAACCGTAGGATACGTCCCAAACCCATGTGAGCCGTCGGATCTCGAACGGACGGCCGGATAAGCGCGAAACATAAGAACATATATAGATCAGATATATAAAGTTTCCATCACATTTAAATTTCTGAAACCCTTGCTCTTGAAGATAATTGTTCATGCATTTGTACCACTCTCGGGGAGATTGTCTCAAACCATAGATTGTCTCAAACCATATATAGCTCACTTTAATTTCCATACTTTTCCTTCTCCAATTTTAAATCCATGAGCTTGCTTAAGATATATTTCTTCTTCAAGTTTTGCATTCAAGAAAGCAATGCTTAACTCGAGATCACATGCATTTGCAATGGCCAGCAAAATTCTCAAGCTGTTTATTTTTACCAAAGGAGAAAATGTCTCATCAAAGTCCTGCCCCTTCCTCTGTGTAAACCCTTGTGCAACTAATCTTGCTTTGTATGTTCTTGTTTTGTTATCACTGCCAGGTTTTATTCTAAAAATTCACTTGTTTCCAATTATGTTTTTTCCTTCAGGCTTATCAACAACCTCATAAGTTCTTGTCCTCTTAAATGCTTCCATTTCTTCTTGCATGCCTGCTGACCAAAATTCAGAATCTTTTCCATTCATTGCTTCAAAATAGTTATTGGATAATTATGTGAAAGCAATATATCAAAGACACTTTGTATTTCTCCTTCATTTGCATGAAACCTTCTACTTCTGCCTTGTTCATTTCTTCCATGTATTTCAAGCATTGATCTATTTTCATCTCTCAAGATCTGAGCCTCTGTTCTTCTACCCCTTTTAACAGGTTTCTCAATAGGAATATCATGTCTCATATTCGTTCATTTCCCTATAACTGCATACTGTTTGTATCATTATCATCTTCAAAATCACTTGTGTCATCCATAAAGCTGATCTTATCTTCTTCCTTTGCAACTTCTTTATGAGTTTCTTTGATTTCATTGCTCTCTTCCTTTTCACTTGTATCATAAGTATTGACCTCGGCTTACTATTATTTTAAGTGCACCTCGGCTTACTATTATTTTTCTCTGTGCAGGATCATAAAGTCTATATGCTTTCGAGTTAGCATCATAGCCTACCAAATAGGTTATGTATACTCCATCATCCAGCTTATGTCTCAATTGCTCTGGTATATGTGTGTAAGCAAGACAAGCATAAGCTCTTAAATCATCATAACATGGTGTCTTACCTGACCAGAACATTTCTGGAACTACCATTTATGCTAGATGTAGGCAGGAGTTTTGAACAAATACAACAATTTTCAATGCCTCATCCCAAATATAATTAGGCATTCCAGAAAATTTCAACATCAATCTTACAGCATTAAGTAATGTTCTATTCTTCCTCCTAGCTACTACATTCTGCTGAGGAGAATATCTGCATGTCATTTGTCTCCTGATTCCTCTGTTAGCACAAAAAAATTTAAATTCAGAAGACAAATACTTACCTCCTCGGTCTGATCTTATGCATTTGGTTTTTCTCCCTGTCTCCAGTTGAACTTCTGCTACAAACATTTTAAGAGCTTCATATGCTTGATCCTTTGTTTTTAGACAGTAGCATTTGGTTCTCCTGCTAAAATCGTCTATAAATGTCATAAAGTACCTATTTCCTGTCATGCTTGTCACATTTATAGGCCCACCGAGGGAAGGGGGACAGGACTTTATGGATGGCAGTAGTCTGTCTTATAATTATATGATAAGCAATACCCGAGAAAGAGTTGGTACCTTTGGAACTTGTGCCTAAGATGTTCAGCTATTTAAAGAAGCTCATAAAGAAACCATGAGGCAGACTAAATTAAAAAAGTCTAGGTAAGAGATTGAAGACTCTATACCCGCAACAAATGTTGGTAGCGATGTTGATATGAAACCCCAATGTACCAATAATGTTAATGGGAATTTGCCAATACAGAGAGGGCGATTCATCCTGCATGCTGATTTTCCATCTTATAAGAATATGTATGGAAGCACAACCTTTCCTTCAGGTTATCTGGAAAATGGAGTCTCCTCAACATTAGGTCTGAGGCACAGTAGGAACTTGTCAGTATGTGGGGCTCAGCGGGCATATATACATTTTGGTCAGACCTTCACAATTGATGGAAGAAATATTATTGCTTCTGAGCATGATTTCTCCAATCTTTATGATGGGAACGCCCTGAATGGTGGCCATATTGGAGAGAATGAGGCAATGGATTACTAGAGCAAAAAACACATAGAAATCCAATTGTTGCATGACTTTGTGGCATGATTTGGTGGTAAGACTCGACGCCCTAAATCCTTAGAAGTGATGGGGAATAAAAAGTCCAGGTTTCTACCTTTAAAATGTTGGCCCGCTCCTGCAATAAGTCAAGAGTAGGTTAGATTTTACTTCTGACAAGTAGATACTGCAAGCAGTCTATTGTTTTGGTCACTCATAAGTAATACATAATTCTCAAAGGCTGATCAGTAGTCCAAATTCACGGCCATCTGCATTTAGGATAGTACTCAAAATCAGATGTAATTTATAGTTTTGAAGCTATCAGTGCAAGTGCAATTTGATATTCTTCTGTCATTATGCAGAGATAACATAAAGTCTACTCAAATGTAATACTAGAATGAGTATATGCTTTTTTTTTTTTTTTTTTTAAGAACTGTGTCATCAATGTATTAAAAGAATAGTAATGTTACAAAGCAAGTGAGGAGGAAGGAGAACTGCCCCAAAGAGACAGTGATACCTCGACACTCCACAACAAACTCACAGAAAAACTGCAACTCTACTGCTGTACAAACCGACCATCACCATCTACAACACCCACGAAGTCCCGCCAAATGGCAAACTTCCGCTCTACTAATCCCGGGAACACCAGAAAGCTTTAAAATAGCTTGTACCTGAGTCGAGGAATCAGAGAGGCTACAGTTGAATCCCCGAAAGGTCCACAACCGTCGCCCTTCCAAATCAGCCCACACCAACCAAATACGCCACCGGATGCAAGGCTTGCTGCATAGAGCGGCCAAGCACCGAGATACACATGAAGCGAAAGCTGGCGGCTAGTCAATCTCACTTGAAATGCGAGCCCTAACCAACCCGGGCAGCCCGCAGAGTGAGGGCATAAAACCGCAACAATGCTCCACCGCAGTCTCAATGATGAAGGCTACAACAAGGGCAGAGAGGGCTCACACCCGGCCTAAACTGACTCACAAGGGCATTCACCTTGATACAGCGCTGCACCACCTAAAATATGTTCTTACTTAAAACTAGAAAAATGTACATCTAATGGTACATGTACCATTCTCGGTTGGTCATAAATAAAAAAGATGAGGAACAACTTCTTTTGCCATGAAGACATTTGTTTTCCTCATTATATGCTAGAATGATGGCATATTTGAGCATGAAATTTATAAAAACAATCTATATTGATAAGTTTTGTGACGCTCCCTGCTAAATATATGGCGCCCGGCCGTACACTCGGCAGGAAATCCCCCATCCGGTCCATCAACCGCATGGGCCCTCCGTCTAACCCGCACTCTGAGAGAATCCTAGTGCGGGCAGGGGACACGAAGGTGTCTTGCGCGCCCTTCCCCTATGGGCTCCTATCACAGCGGAAGCATAAACAACGTCAGAACTAGCAATAACAATACAACATACTACCTCGAAGGGTAGTCCATCACACATCCACAACTGCAAAGAAGATAATCCTATGCCATAAAACATAAGAGCTCCTACCCATGGCTCCGACTCATAAGGAGGATGACTGACTGGCTAGGCCTCAAGATAGAGCAGACCGAGTCATAACAATGGCGGGGCTGGCTATAGACAATGGCTAGGGTTGACCACTCCATCCGCCCCTCCACATGCATACTGCGGATGGGCTCAATCAGGCTCTCGGCATGACTCTAGCCTTCGGGATCGTAATCCCATGGCATCACCCATCGGGACTACTCCGGGTTGCATCTCCACAGTCCGTTGAGGGTAGGAAGGGTTGCATCTCCCCTTCCCCGGGACTAGAGGCTCCTCGGTGACTAGAGAATGTGGCGACACACAATTCGTGCCGAATGAACCCCCAAAACAAGAGCCAAAGGCGACACTTGCAACTCTTGAGAGGCAGGGCGACACCATCGCCCGGAGGTGTCGGACCCATGCTCGCCCCCACGAAGTGGCCACCACCATAAGCCTGACCACTATGGGATCCCGTAGCCCCCCACTTCGGCGGGGATCCTCCCTCACTTTGTGCCTCTAGCCCCGTTGTGTAGTGCTTGAGTCACATCATAGCCTCCATAGCCGGTGGGTTCCTATGCAATAAAGCCGCATATAATAGGAACTAAGGGATCTACACTAGGAGCATACTACCTATGGCTCTAGGTCTCTACCCCCCCTTCCCAATACAAGAGGAGCAAACATGATCAACCATCATCACATAGCATCATAACATGATAATCATCATAAGAACATCTTAACCTAATCATACATATCTAACTTCTGATTTAGGGTTCCTTGATTAGGGTTTAAGATGTTGAATAATGGTTCTAGGATGGCTCTACTCTAGATAAAAAACACTAACATGCTGAGTGCTAACTTCGGATGGACTACTAAGAGCACTACTCCACATCTCGGCTCCAGCACTCCCTCCCAATCTGGCGTCTCCATGATCTTCAAGGTGTTCGGTAGCTCCCACTCCCCTATTTGATCGCTCACGCTCACGGGGGCTGCCAGCTATCTTTGTGCCACCAGACGGTTCTCAGAAGCGAAGTTTGTTGAAAGTTCCCCCCGACTGTTGGAGCGGAAAAAAAGGAGGCCTAGGGTTAGGGTTTAGGCCTTTATAGGTTAGGGTTCACATGTTATGCCACATGGCTCCAATAGGGTAAGACCGTGTGGCGGGTGCCCATTAGGTTAAGGCCACGTGGAAAATGGTCTTAACCTAAGGTTGGCTAAGTTATATGAATAACTTAGTCATGCCCCCTAATGCCACAATCTATGGTATACAAGGCTATGAAGATAGACTTGTATAGTGACGGGTCCAGGAATATACGTATTTATAGCGTATATTCCCCTGGAACGTCACAAGTTTCATGCTTCATGATCACATAGAACAGCTAAAAGACAGATATTGCTTCGTGAAGAAATTTATAGTAGTTCTTTTTGCATCTCAAAGCTTAAAGATAAGAGTTTATGGATCGCCCTGTTCTGCAAATCTAAAGGAAGGCTCGCTATGACAATCTCCTTTGTGTTTTGTTGCTCAAGCTTGATGTACACAAATAAGAAAAAGACAGTCTCGTGACAGCAAATCATTGAAAAGAAATCCCTGTTTGTGCACCCAATTTTGCACTCAAAGATCTAACCTAAGAGCTGGTCTTTTCTGGTAGTTGCCTATGTATCTCATTAGTTGAGCTTCATGTTTCATTGGTGATCCATTATCTAATTTGGGTCATGTTTTATTGCTTTAACAAGCTGATATTTAATAATAATGAACTCCAAGAGGGAAATATATACTAAGTCTAGAATAATTTGCAAACCCAATATGTGCACAGTCGTTGAATTCATCGATCCTACGACCCAGATCGTATGTTGGGGCCTCTGGGCACCTCTCGTTTCGCTTATAGTCAATATGTGCACAGTCGTTGAATTCGTCGATCCTACGACCCAGATCCTATGTTGGGGCCTCTGGGCACCTCTCGTTTCGCTTATAGTCGGAGGCGCCAAATATGAAATACGAGTTCGCCTAAGGTTTTGAGGGAATATGGAACCTATATACGGCTTTGCCTAAGATTTTAGAATATGAAATACGGGGGCTCGAACCTCTACCAAAATAACTCAATGTCCTGATAAGACTACTTTAACCAATATACCTAATGAGCTAATGTCATCATTTTTTATCTTGAATCTATGTTTTTTTTTATAATAACCCATTCAATTGTTTTAGGGATATATGGTCTATGGTTTCAGGAATTGTTATTTTTACATCCGTATCAAACCCCCCTGGAACCCCCTATTATTGTGCTACATATTCTAAACGAGGTGCACCCTTAACTACCACAGTCATGGATTCGCCGATCCTACGACCCAGATCGTATGTTGGGGCCTCTAGGCACCTTTCGTTTCGCTTGATTGGAGGCACCTATGATTTTGAGGGAATATCGAACCTCTATACGGCTTTGCCTAAGATTTTAAAATATGAAATAGGAGGGCTCGAACCTCTACCAAAATAACTCAATGTCTTAATAAGACTACTTTAACCAATATACCCAATGAGCTAATGTGATCATAGATATAATGTTCCCTTCTACACTACGGTGATTATGGTATATAGGAAAGAGGACCTTCAAGGAAATATTTACGAGCTTTTGGAAATCATGGAGGCATGGACCTGGTAAATGTGTGGCTTATAAACATTCAGAATTTGCGCTGCAGTTTCTTAGCAAGTGCCTCAATTGACATTTCTATGGGTTTTCTTTGATTTCACAGATTTTTCGTAGGGAAGTTATGTATGTGCCTGCTTCAAGGATATAACTTATCCTACGCTAAAGGCAGATATTGCAACCATTTCGTTCTGCCAAAAGCTTTCAAATCGTGCATGCGATGGAAAGTCGCATTACATTAAAGAATAGAATAGAATTGTTTTTATCGTCCACGGAGACCAATCGGCCTATGGGACCCAATACAAAAAGCGCAGCAGTCACATTACTGCCCGGATTAAAAAACCCCCGCCCCGAAGGGATACACGCAATTCCCACTTTTTTCAGGAACCCTGCTTTTTTAAGGCAAAAGGACATGCAAAGCGTTTTGTGTGCTCCATTATTGTTTGAATAAGATACTTCTTTCCAGTGTGAAGAAAAAACTTAAGAGTTACAAATGGTCTCCTTTTCTCGGATGGCGAGTCGAGAAACAAAAAACACATGCAAAACCAATGAAATAATTCACTTTCTACAAATAAAGCAGTAGAATTCAATGAATTTTTATTAGTAAATAATAATATTACAATGTAGTTTACAGTGGATGAAGAGACCATGGCGGCGGAGATGTCACAACTTTTACATCCTCTTCATACATGGACCACTCGAGGGGAAGAATGGCCAGAGCACCCTCGCGGGTTGTATAAGCTCTTGGAGCGACAAAGAGAAACGTGAGCTTTCGAGCAATTTTTTTTTTTTTTTTTTTTTTTTTTTTTGGGGGGCTTTCTCGACTAGTGAGTCGATAAACATAATGAGAGCAAAAGAAAACCATTTTTTTTGTTAACTTCTTTTATTTCTTTTTTTTTTTTTTCTTATGAGGGCCTTTCTCGACAAGAAACGTAGCTCGAAAGCAACATCTGTTTACCCCCTTCTTAATAATTAAATGTGTGTTAGCCGTAAAAGGTCAAGATGCCAAATTGATAGCCATGCCCAAAAAGCAAATGAAAATTATTTGAGCCTAAAATTTAAAATTCAAAGAAACTGAGTAGTTTGGATAAGTATAAACCTTATACTAGGTTGTGGTTTGAGTTTAATATGCACCCTTTTTATGGGTAGAAAATGCCATAAGCACTTAGTGTATGAACTGCCCCATATCATTGAAAAAGTGGACAATAAAAACATAAAGGGCAAACCTAATAACATGATTACTTGACCAAGATTTGTTTATGGAAAAGTCATGAATGGTAAAAACAAGATATACACATATTAGGTTTACATCCGAGATATACATCTATTAGGTATACAATATCCAGTTCTTCTGGCAAAGGTACTGCTGCCACTCATGGCAGCATAGAAGAGCCTAGACATATCTGACATTTGGCTCATTGATTGCATGAGGAAATGTGAGGACCATTGGCTTTCAGAAGCACTTGAAGACTCAGTCAAACAGCAAAAGGAACAAATGTTTAGAAGAACCAAAGAAGGACATTCACTTGGTTATCTCAAAATTGGAGGATGGACAAGGTTTTGATTATCATCCAAAGTACTAGAGATCACTCCTACAAGATTTGAAGTCACTTGTTGAAGAATTGCGAGGCATGAGCATGGTATGAAGTCTATTTCATGATTTGAGCATTTGAAGTTTGGATTCTTGATGTTGTAAGAGTTTTGCCTAGCCAATTTCCCATTTTAATAGCCATTTGACTCATATTCCACCTTCCTATCTCTTGTCATCTCTACACTTCCTACTATCATTTCCCATACACCTATATTTCATCATACCATACCTTGGGATTGTTCAAATCACTTTTCCCTAGTCAAAATGACCCACACACTCATGATCCATCCATACATTCATAAGTTTACCAAAAGAAACAAAAAAAGTTGAGGCTTTACCCCTACTTTTCTCTCACTTCAAAAAAAAACCTAGGATTAAAATGATCACTAGGTTGAGGAAAGGTTGTCACCTATGTCTAGTTGGCAAAAGAATTCTTTTATGCCCACATCATCACTCACAAGTCCACATCACTATTCATTACACACCGTCAACCCACATCATTTTCATTCCATATCCACCTCATTAAAACATTTTTGACTAGGGAAAAGTTTCTTTTGTCATCCAATGGTACCACATCGCAAGACATTTGCCACCTCACCAAAATTTATGCCTAGTCACCCCTTCACTCTTTTGACAAAAAAATCAAAGTGCTCCAAATCATCTTTTGACAAAACCACCGGTAGCCCTTGTGAAAATATGCCACCGCACAAAAGACTTTCAAATTGAGTTTGTTTGGACCTCCTTAAGCTACTTCTTGGGAAACGTGCCTTCTTTGGAAAAAATGGCAAAACCTACCTACATCTACCCCCATCCATATACCCTCTCATTTCCGCCAAGTGGCGTCCCCACAGCGTGCGGTCGAAAACACGAAATTTGACGTGGCGTGGGAGGAGACCACGCAATTAGTTAAAACGGCTTGAGAAGTCTATTTATATCCTTGTTTAACTTTTTGCTCTTGGCCTGTGGGATATATCCGCTGAAGAAAGCAAGAACCCTAAATTTTTGCCAACCAAGAAACGGAATTTTTTGGCTGATCCGACCACAAATTCACATCATTACCTTCCTAATCCACCGCAACATCAAGAAAACCAAATAGAAGCTAAAAGACAAAGGATCCGCCGTAGATTCAAGAATTGCAACGTAGCAGGGCCTTTTAAAGAGGGCAAATCTCTATGCGAAAGTTAGGGGGCTTTTACGCTAAATTGAAGACTACCGGGTGTGAAGTACATGCAAAAGTGATCTCCTCACGCGATTCGACCCTCCTTCTTTGGTCAAATTGATCGTTGATCAAAAAGTTTCACCATAAATCGTCCGCTTTTTTCGAAATATGCTTTGCTCTCATTAACTGTGGCATCGAAAATGATGTGATTCCTCATTTTGATATATCAAGTGAATGAAAATCCAATTTGGTAATATCTCCTCCTCGAAATTGTTGAAATTCCAAAAATAGCTCTCAAATCGTTTATATTGCATAAAGACTAAAGAAAATTCAAAAATAGCTTATTTGTTTCCTTCAACTAGTATGTATATCGATCAATCTTTGCATGGTTAATAAAGAAGAAACTCCTCATCATAATACCATTCCCGCTCCCATCACTTTAACTCCCACCTTTGTATGCTCTATAGTTGAACTCCCCAGCTCTAGTGATATAAATAACGAGGGTTGACTTAGGATATCTCCAAGGTTCCTTTTTACATAGATTTCCTATTTAAATAACGATAAAATTTGAAAAAGCATTCTCCGTGGCAAAAAACACAACCGTCGATTCTTCATAAAATCCCATAGTTCCAAAATATCTTTATCTACTCGATTGTATTAGCGTTTGCATGTGACCCTTTAGACCCTTTAATACCTTCCCGTGTGGTTTCATTCAAAAAGATATTCCTAGAGAATTCTCGCAAACGAGCTCTCTCTGCCGGGCATTGACCAAATTTTGACCAGTCGGTTGTGTGATTTTAAAGTACCAAATGATATCCGACTTACGAATATATTTTTGCACATATATCACAGCAATTGTCTAGTATACTATTGCATTGATTTCAGAAAAAATTCAATTTATATTGCTCGGAATCTAAAGGTTAGCACCGCATTTTTTTTCCAATTTGGGAACCGGTTCTACCAGATTCCTTGAAGGTTGTTCTGCAAATTTTATGCATAGAGTGGTTGCCTAAAGCAACCCTCGGAGGTCCTATACCATTCCGGTTGAGGGATTGCGAATGAATACCCTCAACATCTTGGAGGTTCTCCTCGATCCATTCCTGGTTCTTGGGAACTATGGCTCCTAGAATCTTTGAATGACGAGACATCCGAACATGCCGAGGTACAAGATAATGCAGAGGTACAAGCTACACCCCAAGGTATGTCTGTACATCTCAACAAATCATGAATTTAAACACCACTGTGCACTCAATACTTTGAACCAAATGTTCCCATTCCGCATTTCCTACATTTGACTCTACTATGAGTGCTAACAATTTTCTCAAGGTTTTTGATGAGTATTATCAAGAATATGGCCACAAGAAAGGTACCAAGTTCACTTGAATTCAAGAAGTGCTTCAAAAATGATGAAGTAAGAGCTTGGTTGGAATATGTGATAAGTGATGGAACTAACACATGGGATGAGATTATCAAAAAGATTCCTAGCAAGGTTTGGAAAGGTTTATGATCCTCAAGATCTTGTTTTTGAATTACAAACTTTCCATATTAGAAATGGTGAGACTATTCATCAATATGTAGAAAGATTTCATGTGTATCTCACCAAATGTCAAAAACTAATCAAGTGCCTCACCATACCTTGCATCTTGTTGCATCTTTTATAAGAGGTTTGACCGGGGAATAAGTACCACAGAAAATGCTTAAGATTTACAAGCCGGGAGGGATTTGCTACCATTCACAAGGCTTTTAACAAGGCTATTGAAATTGCTGATGTGCTTTCTTCCTTGCCGGATGATGTTTATACCACTAATGATCCTTTCTTCCCGTATTTTGAACAAGAGCATATGGGTCCGATGCCATACCAGTTTATGCTTTGTTACGAGAAGACAAAAGAAATTCAAGACAATGAAGAATCGATAAGCCCACTCTTTGCTAATACCAAAATAGATGTTGACAAGGTTCTTTGAGGCCCTACTTGAAGTGACCAAACAACTCCGTGAATTGAAGGCTTCAAGACCCGGAAAGAAGAACTTATCCTCCATGTGCACATTGCATGAGAGACACTCATTCTTCTCGAGATTTGTTGGTACAGGGCTTTGTCTTAAATGCAATAAGAGAGGCCATTATGGTAAAGAGTGCCCCTGTCATATTTTTTGCAAAGCCACAGACACTATGAAGATAGATGTAGTGTTAAAAGAGTATTTTGCTAGACAAGAAAAAGCAAAAAACTCCGCCAAGCCACCTTACGCTAAAATATTTGTCAAAACTTCTTATCCTATAAGGTTTGTCGCAGAATAAGAGCGGGAAGAAATTATGGTCAAAATACACGTGAATGGGCGATGAAAGACAAGGAGGCAACTCGAAGAGACAGTAAAACAAGTGCTCCGTAAGGTGGGGAATAAAAAAAACTCGCGGGAAGAAGGTAAACAACCCGATACCTCCTCTCACAAAAGTTTCCGAGAAAAGATAAAGACAATGATGAATTTGAGACTCTTATGAAAAGTTCAAAAAATCGGTGTAGACCTACTCACATTGTTGAGAATTGCTCCTACTTACGTAAAAAAGATGCTTAGTTTGACTCAGGAGGAACAAGTTAACCTCACACAAGAGGAGTGATTGCTTTTACAAACCACATTGAAGAACAAATGCCGATACAAGATGAGCATGACCCGGAAAAGCCTTCACTTGTCTCTTTGCCAACATTGGTAAAAGAGCCTTGTCCAAGGTATTACTAGATGGTGGTTCACCTTTAAATGTCATGCCACATCATGTGATGAGACAATGTGACCTAGAAGTTGACAAAAGCCCCAATGGTACTTAAGTCCTTCTCCACTTCAAAAATAAACCCCATAGGGATTTAAGCAAGGTACCTATAGATATTGAAGGGATTGTAGTAGCTGCTAATTTTGTAGTGGTTGCTTTTGAAGGTATGAATGAAAAATCAGATATTTATGACCTCCTTTTAGGAAGAAGATGGTTGTCCATACGAGATGCTAGGCCTATATGGTCAAAAGGTGAGTGTACCATTACTGATGGCAAAAAGGACAAATCACTATTTACAACAAGTTGGGGAAATTGAATCTTTTAACTATATTGAAGAAGATTTGTTGATGTCTAACCAACCCGGTGAGTATGAAGTAATTATGGCTCAGCTTGATATAGCAAAGAGACCATCCGACAAGTGCGACACTCAAGGAAAGCAGTAGTGCTTACTTATGGTTTTGATGGTGGTGTTTCTAAGAAACTAAGCATAGCATCATCTTTGCTATTCTCAAAGACAAGTCCAAAGAAATTAATGGCAAAAAGTAGGCGTAATCCATTTGAATTCCACTTCTAACATGGCGCAGTATAAAGCATTGATTGCAGATTGCAGGGAGGCTAAGCACCTTGGTATTAATGACATTATTGTGTTTGGTGATTCCCAACTTGTGTGTAGACGGATCCTAGGAGATTATCGCACCAAGAACAAGGATATGCTCATACTTAGAGATCAAGCTTTAGAAGAATTATCGATTTTCAACTTGGGAGTCGTGATCATGTAACTAGAGAGTTCAATGAGGAGGCGGATGCCTTATGCAAGAGTGTCTTGCTTGAACATCTAGCGGAAGGTGCTATTAAAGAAGAAGAGCTTGAAGAAGAGGAACTCAAACAACTTCATCCTATTCGGTAATCAATGCTAGTAATCGAGAAACAAGTAAGAGAAATCCAAATAGAGAAAAAATGGTCGGTCAATAGAGTCTTGTATGTGGGAGATATGTTTAGAGAAGAAGATGAATGCACATTAACTAAATTTTTAATGAATGGAAGGATGTGTTTGCTTGGGACTATGATGAATTAGTTGGTGTAGATAAGAACATTTGTGAGTTTGAGATAAAAGTTAAGGAGGGTATCAAACCCAGGATGATGCAAAAACTCAGAAGAATCAATGTATCCTTGCTTGACTTAATCGAGAAGAATTACTTAGAATGAAAGATGCGGTGTGATCACCGAAATATCAAATCCGAATGGTTGTCATGCATTGTGCCCGTTTGAAAAAAAAAAAAAAACTATTAGAATTTGCATTGACTATAGGGATCCGAATAAAAGCCACTTTGTTAAAGATTGCTATCCCTTGCCTTTTTTGGAAGAAGTTTTACATGCATGTTGGGGAAGGAGATCTACTCTTTCTTAGATGGATTCTCGTGGTTTAATCGATCTCTCAAGCTAGAAGACCACCCAAAGACAGCTTTCATTACACCATGGGGAACTTTTGCCAAAAAGAATGCCTTTTGGTTTGATAATGAATGCTCCAAAGAACTTTTCAAAGAACAATGGACGCTTATATTCAAGGACATGCCTTCAACCGCATTCGGGGTTTTCCTAGATGATCTTTGCTTGGGATCGCCCTTAAGGGATCATTTTAACTATCTAACTAAAATATGTGTTATGTGCGAGAAAAGGAGGTGTGAGTTTAAATCCCAAAAAATGCGTGTTTCTCTCGCTCCAAGGGGAGGATTGTTTGGGCCATGAAGTATCTTCCAAAGGGATTCAAGTAGTAAAAGTAAGGTGGATGCCCTCGAAAAATTAGCACCACCTAAAACTTAGGGAAGTAAAAGTTTTTGGGGATGGTAAGTTTTCCGAGGATGTATGTCCCACATTTCTCTAATCTGTGGCTCCTATATCTGATCTCACCAAGGTTGGCAAGTATACCAAACATGAGAGCAAGCTAATTATGGTTGAATGGACTCGAGACATGCCCGACTTTTGCTTTTGATAATATTATACAAGCCATCTCCAATTCGCATTACTTAAACCTCGATACATCCAAATCCTTTGAGGCTTATATCAAGATAACCAAAAGGGTTTGTAGGATTAGTTCTTACAACAGAAGATGAGGGTGGTAACTTTTGCCAAAGAAAAATTTGGTCTAACACCTAAAATGAGATATCCAAGACTTGAAAAAGTGCGGCCAAACCCTTATGTTCTTGATTGATAAGACGGGGACATCTCATTCAAAAAGAGCCATACTCAAGTGTACATGAAACAAAATCCTTTATCCTTGATGTTCTCAAAGAAGCTGACCCAAAGGCTAAGATATGTAGATGGGCTTGTAAAATCCAAGCTTATGATATTGTTGTCAAAGTGATCACTTTAGTTAATGATCCTAGTTCATACTTGACTAATATCTTGTTCGGACAGGAAGATGAAGAAGGTTTGGCTAATGATGTTCAAGAAGATGCAGATGCATATGTAAATCTTGTGCAGGAGGAAGATTGGCAAGAAGAGATAAGAAGGTTTCTGGAGCTGAATGAAGTACCAGAAGGCCTCAATTCTAGCCAAAAAAGAAGGTTCAAAGAAAAATGCAACAAGTATAGACTAATTGGAGATGTGTTATGCAGGTATGACAAGGAAGGCATTATTCTAAGGTGTGTTGACAAAGAAGAGGCTAGATTAGTGGTGGAAGCGTGCCATGAAGGGGTATGTGGTGGACACTTTGCAGCAGATACCACAGCAAAGAAGATTTTGAGGTCTGGTTATTATTGGCCAACTCTTTTCAAGGACTGTTATGAGACAATCAAGCACTGTCATAAATGTCAGGTTTTTGGCAGAAGGATTCTTCAGCCAGCTGCATTAACTGCCATAACTTCCCCAGGACCCTTCCAGACCTGGGGGCTTGATTTTATAGGACCTGTAGATCCACCTTCTTCTGCACAACATCAGTACATCCTTGTGGCCACCGACACTTTACAAAGTGGGTTGAAGTTGCTCCCCGGAGACAAGCCAATGCATATACCCTTTGCCAGTTATCCATGAGAATATATGTGCTGGTTTGGCATACCTTTCAAACTCATATCCTCGATAGGGGTAGTCAAGGTTTTTAAACGATGTCATAGCCACATTGCTAGCAACTCTCAAAGTGGAGACACTCCAAGAGCTCGTCTTATTATCCTCAAGGTAATGGCCAAGCGTAAATCTACAAACAAAGTGCTCAAGACTATTCTCAAGAAGACTATTAGTGTTTCAAAGAAAGATTGGCACATGAAGTTACATGATGCTTTATGGGCTTATAGAGTTACTACCAAAATCTCAACCAAACATACACCTTTCAGCCTGGTTTATGGAGTAGAATCTATTGTCCCAATAGAATTAGAACTTCCTCCCGAGGATGGCCTTGAAACTAAATTTGAAATGGAGGAAGCACTCAAAGAAAGATGTATACGAATTTTATGCAGTTGGAAGAGCATAGACATGAAGCTGAAAATGCAATATTATTAAAAAAAGCCAAAGATCTGGCAGCATTCAAGGCTGCACATAAATTACAAGGTACATTGAGAGATGGGGAATTAGTTTTAAAATGGAATAAAGCAAAAGAGGATTGTGCCAGCAAAAATTTGAAGAGAGTGGGAAGGTCCTTTTGAGGTTGCAGAACAAGCAGCCGTGATTCTTCTTGGTGAGGTCCATATCGTTAAGAGGGTCTTACCAAATCCTATCAATATTCTCATTTGAAGAGGTACCGGCAAATAACATGTTGCCCTTAGTTTGTTTGAATAAGAATTAGTAGCTATATTTAGAGTATGAGTTATTAGGGTAGAAACAGAGTCATGAAATATTTCAAAAGACAAAAAAAAAAAAAAAAAAAAAAAAAAAAAAAAAAAAAAAAAAAAAACAAATTGCATTGCATTAGATATAAATTGTCCTGAAGATTAGTAAGTTAGAGCTTGAATTATTTATAAGTCTTAAAAAAATGTGTGAAGTATGTCATGAGAAGTTAAATTTTCAAGTTAGATAAGTAAGTTGTAGGTTTGCACCTTGTTGTCATAACCTTTTGCAGAGATAACTATTCTATGAGCTAAACGATTCTTGAAGAATGTATATGTGGTGCTAATGATTAATTAAGCTTCCATGCAGAACATCCACTCGCCATACATCATTCATTTCATCTTTTTCACTCTCCATTATCTTCACCTCACATATGTGTGTCGCTATCATCCTCACCATCCAAAGAAGCACACTCATTAACATGTTTATCGTATATAATCGATGCGGTCCATCCTTGACTCATTCGCCCATCCGCTCATTCATTCTCCTCACTTCAATTTGTGTGCTGCCATCATCTTTACCACCCAAAGAAGCACACTCCCAAATAATATGGTTGTTATATACATCAGATGCAGTGCGTGTTCATCCTTGACTCATTCGCCCATCCGCTCATTCATTCTCTTCACTTCACACATGTGTCTTTGCCATCATCTTTACCACCCAAAGAAGCACACTTTCATAACATGCTTTACATAATCAGATGCGTTCACCCTCAATATCATTCATCATCATCCGCTCCATGCTTGGCCCGATTTCCATGAAGAACTCGCGTTCTCAAACATATGCATCATATCCACATTGCCATTCTTTTTTCCATCATGGCAATCTCCTCGACTTTGAAGTCATCGTGGGTCCGGCAAACCCGGTCTCTTTTTTAGCATGATGTCGCCACTCATGGCAGCATAGAAGAGCCTAGACATATCCGACATTTGGCTCATTGATTGCATGAGGAAATGTGAGGACCATTGGCTTCTGAAGCACTTGAAGACTCAAAAACAAAGAAAAGGAACAAATGTTTAGAAGAACCAAAGAAGGACATTCACTTGGTTATCTCAAAATTGGAGGATGGACAAGGTTTTGATTATCATCCAAAGTACTAGAGATCACTCCTACAAGATTTGAAGTCACTTGTTGAAGAATTATGAGGCATGAGCATGGTATGAAGTCTATTTCATGATTTGAGCATTTGAAGTTTGGATTCTTGATGTTGTAAGAGTTTTGCCTAGCCAATTTCCCATTTTAATAGCCATTTGACTCATATTCCACCTTCCTATCTCTTTGTCATCTCTACACTTCCTACTATCATTTCCCATACACCTATATTTCATCATACCATACCTTGGGATTGTTCAAATCACTTTTCCCTAGTCAAAATGACCCACACACTCATGATCCATCCATACATTCATAAGTTTACCAAAAGAAACAAAAAAGTTGAGGCTTTACCCTACTTTTCTCTCACTTCAAAAAAAAAACTAGGATTAAAATGATCACTAGGTTGAGGAAAGGTTGTCACCTATGTCTAGTTGGCAAAAGAATTCTTTTATGCCCACATCATCACTCCACAAGTCCACATCACTATTCATTACACACGTGTCAACCCACATCATTTTCATTCCATATCCACCTCATTAAAACATTTTTGACTAGGGAAAAGTTTCTTTTGTCATCCAATGGTACCACATCAGCACATTTGCCACCTCACCAAAATTTATGCCTAGTCACCCCCTTCACTTTTTTGACAAAAATCAAAGTGTCTCCAAATCATCTTTTTGACAAAACCACCGTAGCCTCTTAGAAAATATGCCACCGCACAAAAGATTTTCAAATTGAGTTTGTTTGGACCTCCTTAAGCTACTTCTTGGGAAACGTGCCTTCTTTGAAAAAATGGCAAAACCTACCTACATCTACCCCCATCCATATACCCTCTCATTTCCCCGGCCAAGTGGCGCCCCCGGCGTGCGTGTCGAAAACACGAGCCGACAAGCGTATGGAGGAGACCACGAAATTAGTTAAAACGGCTTGAGAAGTCTATTTATATCCTTGTTTAACTTTTTTGCTCTTGGCCCGTGGGATATATCCACCGAAGAAAGCAAGAACCCTAAATTTTTGCCAACCAAGAAACGGAATTTTTGGTCAGATCCCACCACAAATTCACATCATTACCTTCCTAATCCACCTCTAAAATATCAAGAAAACCAAATAGAAGCTAAAAAGACAAAGGATCCGTCAGATTCAAGAATTGCAAATGAATCAGGGCCTTTTTAAAGAGGGCAAATCTCCATGCGAAAAGTTAGGGGCTTTTACGCTAAATTGAAGACTACTCGGGTGTGAAGTACATGCAAAAGTGATCTCCTATTTGCGGATTCGACCCTCCTTGCCGGTCAAATTGATCGCTGATCAAGAAAGCTGACCATAAATCCGTCCGCTTTTTCGAAATATGCTTTGCTCATTAACTGTGGGCATCGAAAATGATGTGATTCCTCAGATTTGATATATCAAGTGAATGAAAATCCAATTTGGTAATATCTCTCCCTCTGAAATTGTTGAAATTCCAAAAAATAGCTCTGAAATCGTTTCTATATTGCATAAAGACTAAAGAAAATTCAAAAAATAGCTTATTTTGTTTCCTTCAACTAGTATGTATATCAGTCAATACTGTTCTGTGGTTAATAAAGAAGAAACTCTGCTCATCATAATACCATTCCGTTCCCATCACTTTAACTGCACCTTTGTATGCTCTATAGTTGAACTCCTGAAGCTCTAGTGATATAAATAACGAGGGTTGACTTAGGATATCTCCAAGGTTCCTTTTACATAGATTTCCTATTTAAATAACGATAAAATTTGAAAAAGCATTCTCTCGTGGGCAAAACACACCGTCACCATAAAATCCCATAGTTCCAAAATATCTTTATCTCTCGACCAGATTAGCGTTTGCATGTGACCCTTTAGACCCTTTAATACCTTCCCGTGGTTTCATTCAAAAAGATATTCCTAGAGAATTCCTCGCAAACGAAGCTCTGCTTGAGGGCATTGACCAAATTTTGACCCGATCGGTTGTGTGATTTTAAAGTACCAAATGATATCCGACTTCGAATATATTTTGCACATATATCACAAAGAATTGTCTAGTATACTATTGCATTGATTTCAGAAAAAAATTCAATTTATATTGCTTAGAATCTAAAGGTTAGCACTGTGCATTTTTTTCCAATTTGGGAAACTGGTTCTAACAGATTCCTTGAAGGTTGTTTCTGCAAATTTTATGCATAGAGTGGTTGCCTAAAGCAACCTGGAGGTCCTATACCATTCCAGTTGAGGGATTGCCAGGAATACCCTCAACAGGTACCAATAGAAAAATCAGAGGTTTTTTTTAGGGAAATCCGGTTACAGCTATGGAGTGGGACTTCTGGCCGCCAATCTAGGACCAAGTGCGCTAGGCCTGAAATGTGCAACCGTGGTCACATGCCTGGCATTCAAGTTTCAGGCTAAAAGGTATGAGAAATCGTCCTCAAACAATGTCCCTCAAAGAGGTGGCCCTCAAAGAGGCGCTCAAAGAATTTTGGTGCCCTGGCCCGCATTAGTAAAGAAGTCTGGATCATGCTAGGAGATATAACGTCGGCCCAACTTGCTGCCACAAAAGTTGCTGCAAAAAAATTGGAAAATATTGTAAAAAAAGACAAGATCAAAATCATGGTTGATTGCAGGTTCTTTGATAAAGCATGCAGCAAGGAGCCTTTCATACATATGGCTTATCCAACAGAAAGGCGTGATGGCTTCTACCTTAAAAAGCTTTGGAGAACTATGTGCCCATAGCTGAAATGCGGATGTGAAACACCAAGGGGTGGAAGTAAGGCCAGTCGTGCCAAAGAAAATGGATGCAGGGACAACATGACATGGCTTGACCATGCAGTCTGGTATATGTTTAACAACTTTGATTTGTTATTTCCTAACATGTCATGTGTTGTGCAAATGTAATCTTTCCGAAACATGCTCAAGACTACCTTTAAGAAGAGAATTATGGCATATTTATCCTATTTAGAAGTCATGAGTTCTTTATTAGACATGACCAAGCTTCTAGCAGCAGACCTATGGGCTGATTTCATGATTACAAAACCAAGAAATAAGATGAATGATATATGTGAAAAAACCATCAAACACATTTCATTCTTGAAGACACCAAGAGCAGAACACAGCAGCCATAGCAGATATACAAGAAAAATGCATGCAAGTATCGGTAGCAGCTCACAGAGCAAGGTTACACAACCTCCTCGACTCACTATTACTCCGGGCACAAGCAATATCAAGGCCTATGAAAGTGCTAATGTGGAAAGTTTGAGCACACCTGATCCTGCTGGATATTCTATCACTAAAGGGGCTACAAGCATTGACATTAAGGATTTTACTGCGAGACAAGTTCTCAAGTATAATGCCTAATAATAGAATAGAATAGAATAAAATTTTTAACGTCCACGGAGACCAATAGGTCATGGGACCCATACAATGGGCTAGTACAATCATTACTACTAGGATTAAAAAACCCCTGCCTCGAAAGGTTTTCAAGAGAAAAAGGTTAGTTGCCTTCTATGACACAGTTTAAGCGCATTTATCTCGCAAATATCATGTTATGTGCTTTTACTTCTCAATTTTCATGTTGTATATTACATATATTTTAAGTAGATGAAAATGTGATGTATGATTAATACTATACAGTAACTACATTCCATTTTTCCAAAAAAGAGGTCAAAGACCTCGTATGCCATTCGGCCATATAAACCAAAAGCCTAAATTCTGGCTTGAAATCCAAGGGAGGTTCTGCTGGCTAATAGCAGTAAGAGCTATTAAGTAAGTAGTGGGTGTTGTTTATGTGTTGCAGATCAGAAAAATCATCTGCAAAGACAGCATATGATGAGTGCATCTGGGATGTATTGGAAAGAAGGACAAAAAGAAAATTGTCCATGGCACATTTCTATCAAAGATATTGGATAAACTCTGTCTCCCTAAAATCATCTCAGCTACCTGATGAAGATCCTTGGAGACAATGGTAAAAAAATAATGGCAGATACCATGTTCAGTTGGAAGTATACTGAATGCCTTCAAGATATGTGCTATAAGCCATACATCATCTTTGCCACTGACCGCAAAGTGAAATGCCCTTGCAAAAATCCCTCGGTCAATAGATTTCTTGATAGCCAAGCAGGACACATATGCACCACAGATTTGAGTCTAATACATAATGCTACACTGAGAGGATTGTTCAAAAAAGGATTAAATCATATCCCTGATAGAATGCTGGAGAGTAAATCGTCTATATTTGTGACAGACCAGTCATCAAAGATGAGATTATAGACAGAGCTTTGGCAGAAGTAAAAGAAGCATACAGTAAGGATTCCACAAGAAACTTTGCGGCTTAAGGACAAAGCCGTTATTACCAACATGGAATGGTTATGCCAAAACTTCTATATATCGGGTATAGATAAAGCATCCAACAACCTGGCATTCATATGCCCGAGTTTTATCAGAATCCTGGCCCTCAAGAGACTATGCAGCAAAGATTCTTTATTGATAGAAACCACACCCGAGAGAATCAAGTCCAGAGTAAAAGAGAAAATACAAGAACTTATTGGTAACTCAGACTTTGAATTTGATGGTCTCCCGTACCTGCTAGGCATCTTTAAGGCCTACAAAAAAAATTTCCGATGGATTATGAATGCACATAACACAGTTTACACAAAAATATCCCATATTATCACTACGATACTTAACTGTATTCTGACATTTCCAAAAATGATATGTGCTAAAGTATGCACTCTGCTCCCTGGAAAGGCAGTGCCCTGCTGGGTTGTCAATTCTATCTATGATGTAGTATTGAATTTTGCTACTACGAAAATTGAGCAGGTGTTTGTGGCTAACATTACAAGGTGTTATGAAAATATACAATTATATGGTGACAATGGAACTTGCCAAGTCATGAGGCAGGTCTGTATAGCCACATGGGATTATATGAAAAGGGCCAATCAACACCATGAATTATGGGTTAAAAGAGAGATTAGAAATGAATATTCAGCCAAATGGTTCAAGTACAGCCCCCAAGGAAAATGTTAGAAGGAAGGAAGGAAGGAAGAGACTTTTAACGTCCACGGAGCCCAATCGGGCTATGGGACCACAAGTACAAGATGGGACCGAAGTCCCTAACCAGAACATGGACCGAAGCCCTTACAAACAAAATAAAACATAATCACCACGGCCCAGATTAAAAACCACCTGGGAAAAAACTGTTGCCAGGATGACTACATATCCAAAAATCCATGCTATTGCAAGAAGCAACAAGCATACCTCCAACAAACAGAACTTCATCAAACGCCTTTAAACCGTAACCTCTTCACAGCTGTATGCTGAGGACTGGTGCGAACTTACGCACGCGCTAAATCTCCATCTTCACGCTAAAACCAGGGCAAATAGATGCTGATGCCAAGATCCAGGTGCTGACCCACTGAAGCGGCTCGATCAAACCACTAGACCGTAAGAGCTGCCACCAGAAACAGGTCAATTCCCCAAACCCACAGAGCAGCTACCTGCAGAAAGGCGGTGGCCCTGAGGGCACCGCTGAAGTTGAAAACAGGCGCATCCAATAGGCCCAAGCACCAATCGCCCAGGTGCTCAGGGAAGGCGGCGCTCAGAGAAAACGCTCAGGGAAGTCGGTCAGGGAGGTGCATCGCAAGCTCCCAGGCGCCACCCATCACTGCACCTCCCAGGCGCCACCCTTCACTGCACCCAGACGACCAAACAGGCGCCCAGGCGCTCAGGCAGGCGCCCAGGTCGGCGCTCAGGCAGGCGCATAGAAGAAAAAAAAATGGACATAAAAAAGTGGACATAAAAAAGTTTTTGGATATCAGCGCGTGGCTTCTAACCAACTGTTTTATATTTATGGGAAATTGTGCATGGCAGCAAGTATGTGCATGGTAGCAAATACGATGTGAAAGTTCTTATTCATGTGATCAGCAACAAATATTGATGGGACGTCTTTCAAATTGCATATTTTCTATTTTGGAGAAACAATTCTAGGGAATAAAGGTAAAAATAAATAATGGGGATGGGCAAGACCTTTGCTGTACAGTAGGGGTCTGCCCTCCCCTATGATACAGATTGTCAAAAAGAGCTCCGCCCGGCCCTGCGACTGGAGGTAGGGTTTTTTTTAATTAAATGTGTGTTAGCCATAAAAGGCCAAGATGGCAAATTGATAGCCATGCCCAAAAAGTAGGTGAAATTTATTTGAGCCTAAATTGAAAAATTCAAAGAAACTGAGCAGTTTGGATAGGTATAAACCTTATACTAGGTTGTAATCTGAGTTTAATAGGCACCTTTTTTATGGGTAGAAAATGCCATAAGCACTTAGTGTATGAACTGCCCCATATCATTGAAAAAGTGGACAATAAAAACTTAAAGGGCAAACCTAATAACATGATTAGTTGACCAAGAGTTATTTATGGAAAAGTCATGAATGGTAAAAAGAAGATATACACGTATTAGGTTTACATCCAAGATATACACGTATTAGGTTTACAATATCCAGTTCCTCTGGCAAAGGTACCAAAAGAAAAATCGGAGGTTTTTTTAGGGAAATCCGGCTCCACCTAACAGGCCTGAAATGTGCAGCGGTGTTCACATGCCTGGCATTCAAGTTTCAGGCTAAAAGGTATGAGAAATCGTTCGGTAAGGATATGGTGGTATAAGTGTCCTGAGTCAAAACCTAAATTTGAGTATGACTACTAGCTGTAGAAAGGATATTATACACAAGGCTTGACCGACACAGGATCTGCTGGAGGAATAAGTTTTAAAACCATTAATCTCATATATATGTTATGGAGGGAGAATTTGACTCGGACGGCAGACCCTGTGGCTCCAGTTCGGATGAGGAAAAGCTTAATAAAAAAGTGTTGGAAGACGATTTCCTAGTCTGTTTGTCTGTGTCTAATAACAGTGAGTTCTTCAACGTAATGGGGGATCAGAAAAAAGGATCTTAACCTTAAGAGGGAAGCGGGCCACACTAAGATATCATCTGCAAATAAGAAAGGAGGATTTGGATGTAGCTCGAGGATGTCACATAGTTTAAGGCATATATAATATGTGAGTGAATGGGGCGGGTTTTTTTTTACCCTAAACCGTATGTATACATACGGATAGGGGCTTGGCTAGGGGTTTTCTCGGTGTTTGGGGAAGGGGGAGGGGATCCAAAGGTAATATATATATGGGAAGGGGTGTTTAGAAGGTTGGACAAGGCGTATACAGAGGGTTTTTTACTGATCCCGTTAATGCACGTGGCGTATCCCCTTTATAATAGGCGATACCCCTGGGGGATGTAGATATCCATATAACAATAATGCTGGTGGTAGGGATAAGGGAGAGGCCAGCATCCTTGAGACACAACAGGCTGAAGATTATACTTCAGACCAAGACGAAATTCAGGTATAATAATGCTTTAAATGTTGCTTAAAAACATGTGGAAGGCTGTTGGAATAAATTCAAAATAACCAAATATGCATAGATGCAGGTTTCAGAAACGGATATAAATCCAATGTTTACATTTTTTGCTGTTAAAATACAGATCTATTATCTTGTACTAACAGGGCAGAAGGATACAAGGGCTGATCGGCTATAAACCGAGAGGCCCCATTGTACCTTTTGGCCCTTCAATCTTTACCATTAATATGCTAAAGTTTTGATGTTTGGCTGCAGGTATGGGATTGTATATAAAATCAAAGGTAGATAGTCAAAATAACAATTGGTTGTAGACATAAAAGTAGCATACTGAAATGAGGGTGCAGCTGAACCATAAATAATTGGCAGTCCACTGAAGCTGAACCATAATTAATTGGCAGCCCACTGAATCAATGGAAAGGCAACATGTCTCTGATGTATAGCTGATGTTTATAAGGGTGGGTGTAATAAAATTGTATTTGACCTTAATCCAGGTTCATATGCATTAAAAGTAAAAGGTTAATAAGAAGGGGAAAACAACACATGTTTAAGCCCATGTTTATAAGAAGGGAAAAACAGCATATGTTTAAGCCCTTGTTTATAAGAGTTAGTGTAATAAAGGAGGTATTGGGCCTTTGTCATGATACATTTGATTTAAAAGTAAAAGGTTAATGAGAAGCGAAAACAACATATGTCTAAGCCCTGGTTTATTGGAGTGAGGTTGTATTTGACCTTAGTCCTGATACATAAGCATTAAAAGTAAAAGGTTTGAGCATTTGTCTGAAAAAGATCTCAGCTTAACTATCTAGAAGGTTTTATTGTAGGTTACAAGGCTAAGGGACATTAAGTACCAAAGATTCGCATGCAAATGGAATTAGGATTGATAATACAATCCTTGGGCTTGACCGAGGATTGATGTTAGACCTAGGATCCTAGGTTTGGCTGGGTTTTTTTTAGACACTTCGATTCCTTGGTACAACCAGGGATAAAGGAGGTATTGGGCCTTTGTCATGATACATTTGATTTAAAAGTAAAAGGTTAATGAGAAGGGAAAACAACATATGTCTAATCCCTGGTTTATTGGAGTGAGTGTAGTAAAGGTTGTATTTGATCTTAGTCCTGATACATAAGCATTAAAAGTAAAAGGTTTGAGCATTTGTTTGAAAAAGATCTGAGCTTAACTTTTAGAAGGTTTTATTGTATATAAAAGTTACAAGGCTAAGGGACATTAAGTACCAAAGATTCACATGCAAATGGAATCAGGATTGATAATACAATCCTTGGGATTGACCGAGGATTGATGTCAGACCTAGGATCCTAGGTTTGGCTGGGTTTTTTTTAGACACTTCGATTCCTTGGTGCAAACAGGGATGCTTAAGTCCCTTAGCCTAAACTTTATAAGGAAAACTGAACAAAAATGAAAACATAAGACTAAACTGTTTGACGTACATTACAGGAAGAAAATAAATACTTGGAAGAAGTGGAATTTGATGTTATCCCTCCAACATGGAACATCGAGCTTACTGATCTAGGATATGCAACCAGCAAAATGGAGTGTCCAAACAGAGCAGTACAGACCATTCTCAGTTGCCTTAAAAATATGGATGCACATGAACTGATACATGAAAAGGAAGCACTTCGTAAACCTGGAGAGTTCTCAGCAATATCACATATGGGATGCAGTGAGTGGATCAAAGTCTTTCCGCACCTTAACAAGACGGCATGTAAGGATGTTAACCAAGTGATCAGTAACATTTATGAGACTCTGCCTGATAAAATCTACCAGTGGACTATGGAAGAAGACAAATGCAAAGCAGAGTATTTAAAAGGAGTGGTGGCCCTCAAAGAGGCAAACAATGTCAAGGAGAAAAATGGTGAAGATAATAATATGCATTTTGCACAAGAAAGCAAAGAGGATGACCCGTTTGGGGATGCCTTACTCTCAGAGGAGGACAAGGAAGCACTTAAATTCAAGGCCAGCATGCTGGAGGTTAATGAAAATGGATTCCAATTTACTCTCAATAACTCTCTGCTGTATCCAATCATTCCATAAAGGCTTGTGGAGTGCCAAATTGTGCTATATAATCAAGGGATATGGCACTCAAAGAATTTTGGTGCCCTGGCCCCCATCAGTAAAGAAGTCTGGATCATGCTAGGAGATATAACGCCGGCCCAGCTTGCTGCCACAAAAGTTGCTGCAGAAAAATGGAAAAGATTGTAAAAAAAGACAAGATCAAAATCATGGTTGATTGCAGGTTCTTTGATAAAGCATGCAGCAAGGAGCCTTTCATATATATTAGTCAAAAAAGTCATATGGCTTATCCAATAGAAAGGTGTGATGACTTCTACCTTAAAAAGCTTTGGAGAACTATGTGCCCATACCTGAAATGCGGATGTGAAACACCAAGGGGTGGAAGTAAGGCCAGCCGTGCCAAAGAGAATGGATGCAGGGACAACATGACATGGCTTGACCACGTAGTCTGGTATATGTTTAACAACCTTGATTTGTTATTTTCTAACATGTCGTGTGTTGTGCAAATGTACTCTTTCCGAAACATGCGCAAGACTACAGTTAAGAAGAGCATTATGGCATATTTATCCTATTTAGAAGTCAGGAGTTCTTTATTAGACATGACCAGGCTTCTAGCAGCAGACCTATGGGCTGATTTCATGATTACAAAACAGAGAAATAAGATGAATGATATATGTGAAAAAACCATCAAACACATTTCATTCTTGAAGACACCAAGAGCAGAACATAGCAGCCATAGCAGATATACAAGAAAAACGTATGCAAGTATCGGTAGCAGCTCACAGAGCAAGGTTACACAACCTCCTCGACTCACTATTGCTCCGGGCACAAGTAATATCAAGGCCTGTGAAAGTGCTAGTGTGGAAAGTTTGAGCACACCTGATCCTGCTGGACATTCTATCACTAAAGGGTCTACAAGCATTGACATTAAGGATTTTACTGTGGGACAAGTTCTCAAGTACAATGCCTAATAAGAAAAAGGTTAGTTACCTTCTATGACACAGTTTAAGCGCATTTATCTCGCAAATATCATGTTATGTGCTTTTACTTCTCAATTTTCATGTTGTATATTACGTATATTTTAAGTAGATGAAAATGTGCTGTATGATTAATACTATACAGTAACTACATTCCATTTTTCCAAAAAAGAGGTCAAAGACCTCATATGCCATTCAGCCAATCTGGCTTGAAATCCAAGGGAGGTTCTGCTGGCTAATACCAGTAAGAGCTATTAAATAATTAGTGGGTGCTGTTTATGTGTTGCAGATCAGAAAAATCATCTGCAAAGACAGCATAGGACGAGTGCATCTGGGATACATTGGAAAGAAGGACAAAAAGAAAATTGTCCATGGCACATTTCTATCAAAGATATTGGATAAAATCTGTCTCCCTAAAATCATCTCAGCTACCATGATTAAGATCTTTGGAGACAATGGTAAAAAAATAATGGCAGATACCATGTTCAGTTGGAAGGATATTGAATGCCTTCAAGATATGTGTTATAAGCCATACATCATCTTTGCCACTGACCGCGAAGTGAAATGCCCTTGCAAAAATCCCTCGCTCAATAGATTTCTTGATAGCCAAATAGGACACATATGCACCACAGATTTGAGTCTAATACATAATGCTACACTGAGAGGAATATTCAAGAAAGGATTAAATCATATCCCTAATAGAATGCTGGAAAGTAAAGCATTTGAGGAGGAAATCGTCTATATTTGTGACACACTATTTGAAAGGTTGGAGTTAAAAATTGTACTGCATAAAATCTAGATTGAATGGGTCTGATATCCACTCCCTGCCATTCATAGTTTGTCAGCTTTATCCAAAGATTGCCGCTCCTTGCTTGTCACAATATACTGATAGAGTGATGCCGAAGATCTATTGGCTGGACCGCACATCGACCTTGCCAAATGTCGCCTTTAAAAAGTTTAGGGATATTTTTTTTCTTTCGATCCCCCTCCCCCGGGACAAACTCGAGAACATGGCTACAACTAGCAAGGAAATCTAAGAAATATTCTAAAAGAATTTTGCCTAGAGCAATTACATAGTTTAGATGAGGGGGTTAATTCCCCTTGCGAGCCTATTATGGCAAATAAACAGGCAAGCATGGGAGGGCGGGCCTGTTTATTTGCCATAGCAGGCAAGCAAGGGTAACCCCCTTAACTGACAGGCAAGTTGCCTCACCCGAAACTGCACCCACAACTGGATTATCAGCTTCCCAGCTTGATTATCACAGGCTCGGCATCCTCCACACATAGATTATCAACCCCCAACCTCGATTATCAACATCTGAAGCTGAATCTTGGGCTTTAGAAGTATTCGGAGCTTCCAGACGCACAGTGCTGCCCTATTACGAACTTTGCAGCTGAACAACTCCCTGTTATGCTAGGGCAGAACACCCTCGTTCCAGGGTTTTGGCACGAAAGATAGACGATAACCGAGAGTTTTATAGTGGTTTTGTGGTGGTTTTATGGTGGTTTTCATAATAAGCTAGGTGTTTATAGCCATTTCGCATAACAAACTAGATGTTAATAAGATAAGATAAGATAAGATAAGATAAGATAAGATAAGATAAGAATTTTTATGTCCACGGGAACCCAACGGGTTATGGGACGGTACATGCAAGGGCAACAGCCCATCTAAAACCCGGGGACTAGGCCCCATCACCAAATACAATAACCAAATATTAAAAGGCTACCAAGAATAAGAGAAGATAATGCTAATGCTAGTGGTAAATTTATGCTTCTAAAATTGTCTAGACATAGCCAGTCCAAGGATTGGAAGGCCATTGATCTAGAATAATTGCTGCGCCTCCCCTGTACACTGCCCATTTCTTTTGCAGGCGGGCTGCCCTCACCCTGCAGAGCTCCTCCTTACGGTTACACAATTGAAGAGGGGAGAGGTCCTCCTGTACTGAGAAACTAGTCCCTCTGAGATGGTTTAACATGTAAGCGGCTAAGAGTGTCTTGAAACCGAACCAAAAGATGGCGGGGACGATCAGGTCTTGCCGCTCCCACCCTAGTAGCAGAGACAACTCCACCAGCCTTCACATGCATGACATCAGTGAAAAAATGCAAAGCAGCATCCATATCAGAAAGGGCATCATCTTCTGCCTCTGCAACCCCTATAATACGCAAGTTCAGGCTCCTAGTAACTGAAGATACTGAGGTAGCCTGCTCCTGTCTGCTAGCGCGGCACTGCGACTCCATGCGATTTTTATTGTGTTAATAAGCTAGGTGTTTATAGCCATTTCGCATAACAAGCTAGGTGTTAATGCACTTTCTAATGTGTTACTGGCGGGTAACACTTTTGCAACAAACGGCTGAGATCTGATAGCCTTAAAACTGAGGGCCAGTTGAGTTGTTAAGGGATATGTCACGAAGGAGAGACTAAGAAGAGACGATAACCTACCCCTGTTTTAGTTCAAAGAACAAAGAGCAAAATAGTGGCACTAACATTTTCGTTTAGAATCGCTGCTACTGCTTCCAGTGGATGATGCTTTAGGCTATACAAAATCCACAAACTATAAATCGGCAGCACGCGGATGCTGCTGTGTTAATGGGCAAACTCGCTATGCTTGATGATGCAGGGTTTTACCTATAATAACCTCTGCCAGATCCTCCAGCAGACAGAATCGCTTTTGGAGAGCAATACCAAGAGCACAGAACAGATCATCTGTAGTTCCTCCTAGTATATGAATGATAATGCGGATCTGGCAACGAAAATTGATGCAAACCGGAGGCATTTGTGGGCAACACAATTGGGCAAACTGATATTAGCTGCATCACCACAGCCCGTGCTTTAGATCCATTAACAGGCCGAAAAATCTTAATCCCGAAAACAAAAAATTGCTCATTACTTTGCCCATTTAATACCGACAAGATTTCAGGGACTATTTTGGGGCATTTTTCTGCCAGATAATCCGTTTCTTGTGCATTGGATGCATTTTATCTTGCTGGGTCATTACATCTACCATCAAATTGGGCACATCGGAGTTAGATTTGAGTCTGAATTCATCGATCACTCGTCGATTGGGCACTTTTGGCATGTTGGGTTCCTAGATCCGAGGTTAAACCTGTAATTCTGTGGTTTTTAGAGCCAGATTTGGGTCTGAATTCATCGATTATAGGGTTGGGTTTTTAAATGCGAGCTTGAACTCTGCTATTGGAAGCTCGCTTACACGAGCTAGGTATTGGATTGTTGGGTTTTTTTTGTTCTGATCATGAAGGCAGAAGAAATTAGCTGTGAGCAGGTCAATGCATTGGCATCGCCAAGCCAGCTTCAAGAAATTTGAGACTCAAGAAATTCGCTGCCCTTGCCAAGCCAGCTTCGACTCTAAGAATTTTAACATCTCTCCAGAACCCGGGCATGCCTGAGGTTCTCTAAACAAACAAAAGCGTCATAGCTCTCTGCAGCCTGTTAGAGGGAATGGAGAGGGATTTTCAGGGCACAACTAGGGCGATGCTTGGTGCCGGGAAGCAAATTCTGATGCCAAATGTAGACATTCTGGAATTTTTTGGGTTGCTTTTGGAAGCCCGGAAACTGAGCTAATAATTTTATGATAAATATCAGTCCTTTGTGCTTACTAGTTGATTAACCTAACCTTAGTTCAACCACCGGCCTGGCGTCCGCCAAGCCCATGGCTTACTCTTATCTTATTAACCTTAGGCCTGGCACGCAATTCCAAGCCAAGCCATGGCTTCTACTCTCTTCAGTTCCGACCAGCTCCCAAGTAGATGCCCGGGCGTTGGTTTTCTCACTTCATTCGCTTCCTTCAAAGTTCGTTCTCATGGCCAGCCCGTCAAGCTTGCATTGCCCAACTCCGAGCATAAATGTGAGCAAATTCGGATCGCTTTTAAACAACATTTCTTTAAATCTATGATATTGGGTGAAGGAAATTTTCTATTATATTACAAACTGTAGATAACCAACTTGCAGTGCATTGGTCAAAAGAGAAACAAGTTTTCTGTTATCTTTAATGGTTTTGCCCACACTGAAAGGGGTGAATGTTGTTTATTCTGTCCAAAAGTGCTCTGTTATTCCTACGAGACAAAGCAATTTTGCAAGTTTCTGCTTAAGTTGCGGAGATGTCGTTTTGAGTCCAAACTGCTTTCCATGTTACATTGCGTATCATTTAAGACAAGCTCTAAACGAAGAAGGATTGCCCTGCCTGTTTTCTTTTCGATAATATGTAGGCAAAAGAACATGGTCCGGTCTTCAGATAATTCTTTTGCATTTCTTCTATCCTAATTGCATAATAACTGGTTGAGGAACATAGAAAGCATAGGGGCAGTATAGTTGGTAGTAAGGCTAATCAGTGTAAGCTCACAATTCCTGGGAGCAAAAGATAAGATATGGCCATTTCTTGTGCTCTAAACAATTTGACATGATACATAATTTACAAGATGGATGAAATCAGAAGTTAATTTCTATAAGATTTTCACTCACCATCTCATTTTTAGAACATATTATCCTGAGCAGGGTTTGTCACATGCTGCAAATCAAAGGATGAATGTCAGGAATCATCAATTGAGAAGTACCAGACAACATTGGCTAATCGCATTGCATCAGGGGAGTTTACAGTGAAGACAAAGTAAGAATTTCTGCATATCCCCTGCATTTCAATGTTATCCATGTTTTGAGATCTTGCAAGGAACAAACTTGATTTTTCCTTCATATTAGGTTGTACTTAGTAGGAGCCCTTTTCATTCATATTCTGGACATGAAAATAGAATATATTTCTTGAAGATAAAATTTGAATAACATGTTGCACTGGGTAGATGGAATGTAGGACTCTCGAAGATCAGGAATACATTTGCTAATTTTGGACCTCCTGGTCGGTATCTAGCCAAGTCTTTGGCAAAGGCAGAGCGGCAATGGCGACTTCAAATGGCGAAAGAAATGCCAGCAGCTCAAGGAGATGTGAGGGCCATTGTAGGGGAGCCGTTTTTCCTTCCACTATATAGACTTTTCTTGACCTATGGTGGTGTTTTCAGGCTCAACTTTGGTCCAAAGGTGAGACTTATGAAGTCAATGTGTTTTCAAAATTTGATTATTTGAACTAATATTTGTTTCAATCTCTGTGTCAGTCCTTTGTTATTGTATCAGATGCGGATGTGGCAATGCATATTCTTAAGAACAACGCAAAAGGCATATTCTAAGGTATAAGTATTGGCAGAATGAGAGACATTGGTAACTTCATAAGTGATAACCTACTAATGCAAGGTTCATTATCTAAAACTGCAGGGAATATTGGCAGAGATCTTATATTTTGTCATGGGGACAGGCCTTATTCCAGCAGATGGTGAAGTGTGGAAGGTGCGAAGACGTGCTATCGTTCCTTCTTTGCATCGGAAAGTATGCAAGATTGCTTTCGTCTTTAACTTCAGCATTCTTATATTGCAGCATAAGGATTTTTAAGACATAAATGCTGTTTAGTTTGTGGCAGAAATGGTCAACCTTTTCGGAAAATCAACTGAGAGGCTCTGCAACAAGTTAAGTGCTGCAGCTAGTAATGGAGAGGATGTGGAAATGGAATCCTTGTTCTCACGGCTCACACTAGACGTTATTGGCAAAGCTGTGTTTAACTATGACTTTGATTCTCTTACTCATGATGCTGGCATTGTTGAGGTGTATTGCTGACTTGAGCCATATGTTTATGTTCATTTTGTTAGGAAGTGGAATTACATGTTTCTTGACATGCTATAGGCTGTGTATGTTGCTCTGCGAGAAGCAGAAGATCGTAGCACGGCTGTTATTCCATATTGGAACTTCCCTTTTGCGAAATTGATATTCTCCAGACAGAGAAAAGTGGCAGATGCATTGGAATTAATTAATAAGACACTTGATGATCTAATCGATAATTGCAAGGTGCAGTAATGTCTTTATCTGTCCCAAATTTTGCCAATCTATAGTTTGATTTTTTTCTTTTCGTTTTTTATCAGAGGATTGTTGCAGAGGAGGATGTAAGTTTCCATGAGGAATATATAAATGACCGTGATCCAAGTATCCTACATTTTTTGATGGCATCAGGCGGAGATGTAAGGTTTTATTTTACCCACTTTTATGGGTCGTTGATCTTAAACACAATTCATATCTGAGTCGCAGAAAAGGACTTTTGCTTCTAAATTTTGGGTCAAGGATTTAGCATGCTGTAAATTTTCCTAAATTGTTTGCTTTCCATCTACAATATTACAGGTTTCTAGTAAGCAACTCCGAGATGACTTAATGACACTCTTAATAGCAGGCCATGAAACTTCAGCAGCAGTACTTACATGGACATTCTACCTTTTGGCAAAGGTTAGAACTGGTTATCTCTGTCCTTTGTTTTCTTCATATGATGTTAACTTAAGAAAGAATACTCAAAATAGGAGACTGTCATAAAGAATACTCAAATCTTCATTTGCTATGTTGTGATCTGTGTTCTGATTTCTTCCCAATTTTCTAACCACAGAACCCAAAAGTTATGGCAAAGCTGCAAAGAGAGGTGAATTCAATTTATTGGAAACATGATAGCCTCCATGTATCTTATACTGCTATTACCTCCCTATTCTTTAGATAGACTCAATTCTTGGGGATAGAATTCCAACTACTGAGGATATGAAAAGGCTAAAATACACAACCCGTGTTATTAATGAGGTAAGCATGTTACATTTGTTTTATGGCCCCTCCAGTCTTTAAACTGTCTCATTTGGTAATGTGTATGATTCATTATTTTTCAATTTCCAGTCCTTGAGGCTCTATCCGCAGCCACCCGTATTGATACGAAGGGCCCTGCAGGATGATATGCTTGGACCATATTATTTGAGAAAGTAAACTGTTTTATGTCTCTTTTGTGTAGTTTTGGGTGAATCTAATTTCTGAGCTGCATGCAATCAATTATATCCGCAGAGGTGAAGATATCTTCATTGCTATTTGGAACATCCATCGCTCACCCTCTTATTGGGATAATCCAGAAGAGTTCAGACCAGAGCGCTGGGCTATCGATGGACCAGATCCATCAGAAGTTACAGAAAATTTCAGGTACATTATATCAACTACTGCAAATTCCGCCAACCGTTGCTCAGATTGATGAATTGCAGGTATTTACCTTTTGGTGGTGGCCAACGCAAATGTATAGGTGATATATTTGCAACATTTGAGGTATGCCAGCTATGTTATACTTATGTAAACCATTCTTTCTAGAGTTGGGATTATTACTGTTATGGGATAGATGCTGTATGCATAGCCAATTATCATTTACATTCCATCTCAAGATATCTCTCTTATACATTGCAGACAATAACAGCTACTGCAATGCTGGTGCAACGATTCAATTTTGAGCTCGCAGTTAATGCACCTCCTGTAGGTGTCTTATTGCATGGATTTCTTTGTAGTTGGATTTATTTATAGTTGGATCATTTGTGTTCTTTGCAAGGTTGGAATGGCCACGGGAGCGACAATCCATACCACTGCTGGTCTGAAGATGATGGTTACAGAGAGGATAAAGGCTCCTATTATCCCTGTTACGGATGTTCCAAGTGTGACAACTGTAAGTGAAGACGGTTCAATTAAGAATTATAAAGGAGACTGTGATTCGGTTTCCACTTATAAGTCCAAAACCCCTTTGACAGAAACAATCAATTTGTAAATTCCTCATGTGCTATATGTTCTTGTAACTTTATCTACACCATTATAGTCTGTAATCTATTGTTCACGTATATTAGTTCTACCGCAAAGAGTCACCAGTGCTTTTAGATAAATACTCCTTTTGTCCCAGATTTGCTGTTGACAAGGATGTAGAAAAAACATAGATGGAAACGTGTGGAAATTTCTGATTCGTGCACCTCGCTACTAAGAGAAAAGCAGGACATTTATAGTGTGGGTAATACCACAGTCGAAGAAGTTGTGTTGGACTAGGGAACGTGCTCTATTGATAGGAAAAGACCCATTTCAGCCATGTATAGTGGTGGGGACAGGTCCCATCTCGATCTCGGTGTGTGTTCCATCTAAATATCGGCTTCTCATTGACATTAAAAATTGTAACTATTTATTTATCTCTCTCAGTTTCTGTCGGGCCACTAGAATGAGGGTCAATTTGGCCAAGACTAAGGTCTTGCTTGTCTCATCTTTGTGCCAGCCAAGGCTTCACTCCTTCACTTATCAGGGTAAAATGTGGAGGTGGCGTACACTTACAAGCACCTGGGCATAGAGTTCCCCACTACCACATACTGGGACACTTCCATTCGGTTACGGGTGATCGCACGTTGGAAGGCACTTTAAACGATACAAAATAACAATTACAAAGTAGAGCTGCATGACTGGCCCCATCTGTCCCACTTGTTCAGGGTTCTGGTGGAACTTGTTCTTTTATATGGGGTCGAAGTCTGGGGTCCGGTCATATCCCTAGCCACGTAGAATGAATTGGAGCAGGTACAGAAAGCCTTTTTGGCATGGGCGCTCGGGGTGAAATCCACAGTTCCATATCAGATCCTTCTACAGGAGACACGTTTCATGCCTCTTCAACGGGCCGCCCTTGGCTACCACATTATTTACTTCCAGAAGGTGGCGGGTATGGGCAATGAACGTCTTCCCAACCTGGCTTATACTGTGGCCATGGGCCCACAGCGCCTCAAGGCATGTTGGAAGGAGAGGCGAGCACAATGGTTCTCCAGATGGGGCATACAGGGGCGTACATGAGCACAGGTGCATCTAGTTAAAACTGAAGGGGACCACCATCAACTGTGACAATACCTAGATGCTTGCTTCCTCAGCAAACTTTGAGATACTAGTGCCCTTGAACATGTTAAGACAGCGCACTATAAGGTCCAGGTCAACCCCACGCTTGCACATGGTCCACATCATTATCTCGTGCACATTTGCCACTGAAAAAGCACGGATTGATAGCTTCCATTCGCACAGGTGCACATCGCTTGTGAATTGAGACAGGCAGATGGGCTCAGGAGGCACGTGAGAATAGAAGGTACCATTGAAGGTGAAAGCCACATTTTGCAGCATTGTCCGACATTCAGTCACATTTGCGCCAGCTATCATTACTTGATCCAGCCTAACCAGTTGTTGCATGCACTGTTAGATACAAAGTCAGTGGGCTCGTTAGGATCTTATCTCTGGGACATCATGGATGCCCACACTCAGTTATGTCCTCGGACGATACATCGAGATACATTACAATGTACTTTACCATTGTCATATATCATTGTACAGTCTCCAAGCATACCTATTAATGCCAAGGTTTTTCCCTCGAAAACCCTCTAAGGTGAAGGTTTTTTAATCCTAGCAGTAATACGCTTGATGTATTCCTTGTTTGGGTTCAATAAGCCAATTGATCTCTGCGGACGATAAAAATCAATTCAATTCTCTTCCGTGGTTATGGTGCATAGAACTAGGGCAAAAAAGGCGGTGGTGCTTGGTCGTCCTCAGGTCAACAGTTACTGTAGCAGCCAAAATCCTGGCTCCCAATGCCAAAAATGGATTAAATAATATACTGAACTACCTCTACACTACCTCTACACGACAATAACTGATCTGAATCCTTGGATTCAACCACGACAAGCTCATAAGGATTCGATGGAGTGGAGGTTTTACAGTACAAAAATGAGGGTGCAAGGCAAGCAACAGAACTTTTGGGGCCTACAACAGGACCTTGTCACTTGCAACAGAAGTGAGGTAAGCAATTCAATAGCAAATACATCTCCTTTGATTAAAGAGAGTCCCATTTCAAACGAGCAGGACTGATCATTAGGATTGCTATACAGAAAATGATAAATGCAATAATGGCCCAACGGCTTTTCAAAAGAATACAAACAAAGAGGGTAGGACCATTTGATATAAGATAGGAGATGCAGAGGACGCGAGCAATTATAGGATGGTGATGATCAGTAATATTTTCTCTAAGCTATATGCAACATTTGTACTGAAAAAGAAATTCAGTAGTTGGGCAGAGGAAAAGAAGATCAGAGCAAAAAGGCAAGCATGTTTCAAACCAGTGAAATCATTGACCATCTTATCACATTAAGAACAGCTATAGACTCTATAAAAAAATAAAAGAACAACTTCTTGTATCATTTGTGGATCTGACCATTGATATGATCAGGAGAGGAAATGTATAGAAAAAAATGACAGAGGAAATGTATAGAAAAAAATGACAGACTAGGGATTCTCCAACAATTGAAAAATGTGGGGTAACACATTTGTATATACATGTAGATTCAATCATCTTTTTCTCTTAATGAAATCTCAAACGAGCTCATACACAGTAATATAGGAATAAAGTAGAGACGTCCAATCCCTCCCACTCTTTTTGATATATGCATTGATGAGCTAGAGGAATGGGATCTACAGCAAAGAGGAGACGACACACCGTTGCAGGATGTACATTGTTGATGCTATAATATGCTAATAGCATAGTCCTATTGTCCCATAGTGAGAGTGTCTTGCAGAAACACTTATATGTGTTGGCTTCTTTTTGTGATACTGTGGAGATGAAAATGAATCTTAATAAGACCAAGAGCATAGTCTTTGGTACCAGAGCAAATAATTTCAATTTCTTGTATAAAGGAGAAAAAGTAGAAGTCAATGCCCAATATAAATACTCGGGAGTATGAGTGGACCAAAATTACAATGAAAAAACACAGCAGAACACACGGTAGAAAGTGGCCCGAAGGCTCTTTTCTCAGTACAAAAGAAATATAAGAAAGCCGAGATTGTAGACTTTGGCTCAAAAAATGCTTTATAAAACTTCAGTTCAAGCAGTGGTTTTATATGGATGTGAAGGATGGGGGTCAGGACTATCACAAGATATGTGGAAACGAAGCAATAAAAGGCCGGAAATAACTCCTCATGATAGAATTAAGGCCAAACTTCAGACACGATATGAAATGTTACTAAAAGTGGCAGGTTTGATGCCATTAGAAGGAGAAGCAATATTTCAACTTCTAGTGTACATTAGCGTGGAGGCATGCTGATATTTAGAAATGGCTAAGGAGGTGGGCGATGGAATTGGGTCAATATGCCTCAGGAGAGAGACATGATCCAAGAATGGGTAAATGTTAATATGCAGCACGGCAAATAACGAGATCTAAAATGGAGGACTACAAGGGTCACATGAATCCCTATCCGACGCCAATGTCATACCTTTTAAAACAATAACAATTCAAAAAAGACACGCAATATGCAAGGTATGTCTGTCGTCACATCACCTAAGGATAGATGTTACAACTAGCACTCTAGTGATAACCAACATATCAAAAAGGTGGGTCTTTCATGATCAGTATCCAATGGGTCCCAACCTTTCCAAGGCTTAATCCCATATCAAGGAAACCAACATATCAAAATACGGATCCTTCATGATCGTTATCCAATGGAACCTAACCTTTCCAAATTTTAATCCCATAACCCATAGACCATATCAATTTCTCCCTTTCCTTGAGATGTTTGGCCTCAAGCATGTGAAACGCACCAATGTTGCCACAAGGAATTGAACCTTAGGCTATGACATCAAATGTTACAATTAGCACTCTAGTGATAACCAACATACTAAAAGGGCAGATCCTTCATGGAAATCGTTATCCAATGGTCCAAGGTTTTATCCCATACCCCACATACCATATCAATAGAAGTAGGGAGATGGGAAGATGTCGACCGAGAGAATAGAACATATAAAGTATGCAACTTTGGTGGATAGAAGAGAAAAAGCACTTCATCCTAGATTGCCCAAATTATATCGAAGCTCTCGAGATAGAATGCGTTGCAAGTATACCCCCCATTTTCTATGTCTTCGCCAAACTAGGCATTATAACAAGAAGTTTCTTGATCGAGATGCAAGAAATAAGAGAGACATGCAAAAAGAGCTATATAAACATCTATTGGACATTTTTGTAAATGATGTAAGAAATGCCATCAAAGAAGAGGGGCAACCCAAAAAGGTGCTAATAAACATTTGAATGAGTTGAAATTATTGCCCACAAGTTGAACAAGTTGTACCATGTAAGATGTGTACTCCCGATTTTTTTTTTTTTTTTTTTTTTTGGCTCGCATGTACTTTTTCCTTGGGTTTTTCAAAAATGAAATTGGCAAGGTAGAATTAGAAGAAAGCATGTTGCATTCTTTCTCCCAAGGATGCACTCGATACACGTAGAATTTAGAAGAAAACATGCCCTTGGTGGCAGCCCACAATGCAAAGCACCTTATTTTTCTCCCCACCCACATGACATAGTCATGTTGCCCTAGAGAAATAGTTCTAATTGGTGCTTGTGAGTGTTTGGGAGGTGTCCTTTATGAGGAGTATCCATACATATAGCAGTAGGGGTTTAAACTCCGATCGAACTAGTGTATTTTTTTGAGACGAGGGATAATTTCCAAGGCAGTTGTATAATAGGTTTTCTTAAAGTCAAATGAAAATACTTATATATAATTATTAAGGTGCATCCTGCAATGCTGTTGGTTAGTCTCGCCAAAGATTATATTTGCTCCATCATGAAATCATTTAGGATCCAATCTTTCTTGAAGGTTTCAAGGAATTTCTTCCATTTGATTGTGCCTTCTTTCATTGTTCTGGTTTCCACAACAAGATTTTCTCCACCGTATGGGTGCTGCGCTGGTCGACCTTGCAATTTTTACTTAAGACCATGAGGCGCAATGGTAGAACTAGGCTATTTTCAGCTTCTCATCTCCAATCTCTTAGTTGCTCGACTGTGTGGACGAGGCTATGGTTTCTTGTGTAAAGACTTAGTAACGAGTTAACCTTGTGTAACAGGTTTAATCAATTACATACGTTCTCAATTACATACGTCCTTACAATTTCAAAATTGCATCGTAGGCATCGATGCTTGGGGAATCAATACCTCCTAAGCAGACTTCGTGTGCCAATATTGACAACAGAAGGGAGCAGTGCCCTCAGTTTTCCAAATCTTGACATATATTGACCTACACAAGCCTTGAAGCTGGGAAGTTCTTTCACCTTCATCCAGTATCGTAATACATGAACTCTTGGGTGCACCATCTCTTTTGCCAGTTTTAATAATTCAATGCGTGCAAGGATGGGGATGAACATGGCATCTGCCATAGAAAATGCATTTCCAGCCAAGTAATCACTAAAAGAGAGTTCCTTCTCAGCATCATCAAGCAGACTAATAAGTTGCTCTTTATTTGCAGCTACAGCATCCCTATCTTTCAAGATATCCTCAAACGAGTGCATTTCATGCAATTTCGTATGATATTCGTTGGCAAGGTCAGGGTTCTCAGCCATCCTTGCAATCACAACTTGTCTCTTAAACTTACTGAAGTGCCTAATATATTTTTCTGAAAGGTTGCTCAAGGTAAAAAGCTTTGGCTGCCAAGAATCAATTTTAAGCATCCACCGATTGACCACCTCTTTATCCACATTATCCCCACCTAAAGATGGACTAAAACTATCTACAAACCTGCAAAAGATAATTGAAAAAATAAGATAATATAACATTAAAACTCCTTGAAGAAAGCTTGGGAATATGACTTACTTGATGATGGAAAGGCTACCTCTGAAGATGTTATTGCCATTCACAAGAACAGGGATATCACCAGCCGGGTTATCACGGAAAAACTCTGCATCTAAATTTCGGCCCTTCAAGGGATTTATACTCCTGGGACAATAGTCTAGTCCCTTTTCCTCCAAGGCAAGACGTGCTTTCTGGCTTTGAAGAGATAAAGGATGATGATAAAACTGCATGGTTTCAAATCTTCTTGATAACTTAACTTGAATCTAAAGCAAATCCTTGTGCATATGAATAATCTTCATGGGCAAAATCTGTTCTGTAAAAATAAACGCGAGTTCATTACAAAATTCCACAGAATATCTGGACATTAAATCTTGAGAGGCACACTTTTACATATCCATGTTAGTCACATAGACAATATTCATATTATGTGGTTCCTCTTTCTGGAATGGTCTGTTCTCAAGGAACAATATCCCCAAGAAACATCTACGAAGTGCAGAAACTTAAGCAAGCCTATTGCACATAATTTATAAATCTGGCTAAAGATGGCGCATAGCAGAGAACATGACATTTCATTTGAAATGCGTCATTTTTGGACAAGGTAAAAATGATAATGCCTTATTCTGGATCAATCTAAATTTATAGACAGGTCTTCTTCCTGACAGACTTCACTAATCATATGAAAATAGAGGTTTGATAGCTGCCTGATCATTAATGCAGAGTATGCAACCAAGTGTTTAAAAGCTTGATTTGCAAGCCAATCATACTTACTATAAACTAAAAGAACAACTATAAATTTCGCGCTGCTTCCGGGGAGCTGAAGAAGCCAGAAACAGAGTTTAAAGTGCAGACTTACCAGGATTTAATCGTTACGCATTTTCCTGAGAAGCTAGAACCGGAAACAGGGTCAAACGTTCAAAATATCTTTCCATTCCAGAGTTATCTAACGGCTACGCGCAATGTCATTCTAAACGGCCAGGATTAAATGATAGTAAACTCAAACTATTTCAAAATTAAAAATTAAAAAATAAAGAAGGTGACGCATCAAACTTTGCCTTTTAAAACACGTGGTCCATTTGCATCTCGCCATGTTTTCAAATTATGTTATTAGCTTTTAAAATTATCCTAGCTACCTATTCAAAAGAATATGTTTCATGCATGTGTAGGAATCATTGTGTTACACATCTCAAGGCATTCTGTCACCAACAATGCCAAGCGCCACTTCATTATGAGTGATTTGCATTCTCTAGTTACTGTTGCTCCTAATCCTCCACAAGTGTATAAGGTTAACCATAAAAAAGAGTATGTGACGATGGATGGATGGATGGATGGATGGATGGATGGATGGATGGATGGATGGATGGATGGATGGTAAATTTTTAACTTTATTTTATTGGAATTTTTGGAACCATGCTTCCGAAATGTACATGGTCTTACGTAAAAAACAGGACAAGCTAAATTATTGAAGGATTTTTTAGGAATGACAATATAATTGATGTCATTACGTTTGCAAATGTTTCTTACAAATTTTTGGCTTTAATCAAAAATAAGATTTTTATGAGAGGTTCTTTTTTACCAAACTATTGCATGTAATAACTAAGTCACTAAAAATAGATAAAGAAGAGAAGCGCTAGAGACAAAATGTCAAAATTGCTTCCGCGCTCATAACTTGAGCTACAGAGGTCAGATTCAGATGATAGTAGGCTCCTTGGGAAGCTTATGTAGATAGCTTTTCATTGGCATATGATTGGCCCAAAGCTATCAAGATAGATACCTGTTTTTTGTACTTTTCAATCCAGATACCATTTTGCAAAGTGTAAAATTGATGGTAATATGATTTTTATTATAACATTTGAATATGAACTCGGTTTTGTGTGTTATTTATTGCATTGGAAAGCTCTCTCTAGGATCTTTCTGATGATGTGTGCTCATATTTGATTAAGTTTTCTGGGTCAAAAGCGCAAATCCGAGCGGATTTGTTAAGGTTTCACACCTGATTAAAACATAATTTGCACAAAGCAAATCATACTCCCTGTCCAACTGATCATTCTAGTCATGCCTTTTGTCATGTATCATTGTCGTGCAGTAAGCTTTTATGAAGATATTGAAGAGATGATGTTATCGTGGCCACGTTTTGTATAGGAAAAAAAAATTGAAACTTTTTGTTTTGGTATGTTATGGGATTTGTGCTATATTTGATAGTTTATATGTTATTCGTGAACTTGTTAATGTTTTTTGAATTTTTATTTATTTTTCAAACCAAAAAGCCATCATCTTCCATAACAAACCAAAACAAAATATTTAAATTTTTATTACACTATCATGTCTTCATTTTTTGCATCTCAAGGCTATAAGAGCTCTATTTGCGATAGCCAAAGAAGAAGACATAAAACTAACCTCCTAGTGCCTGTCAAAGATCGAACAACAGATCAACCTCGGCAAAGCTTGCTCAGTAGCCAATTTTCACGCTCACCTGCTATTGTCTATTTGTGACCAGACAACAGGTCAATCCAATTGTCACACTACTACATGAAGGCAAAAAAAAAAAGCAGGGTGATACGAGATTTGACCCCGCAATTGACCGGCAAGAGGAACTTCAGGAAGACTCAGAAAATGAGCTCTCGGATTATGCTACTCATTATAAAAGAGCTCGTAAAAGCTCTACAGTGAAAAGTCCGAGTTAATTAGAGTGCTAGTAATAAACTGTAGAAGTTTACATTTTGATGTTTAAGTTGTGTTGAAAGATATTTGAAAAACTAAAATATAAGTATGTGAAAAATATAAAAAAATATAAAAAGACAAAAGACAAAAAAAAGAAGGGCAAATGGACGTGAGACATTCAATGGTTATGGAAGGCAAGGAAAGAAGCTTACGATGGAGGTTAGGGCAGCGGAGAAGGCCACGTGGAGACAGTTAGGAAGCAAGCCCTTTGCTTCTAGAAGCTTCCGATATCCAGACGGCAGTTTGGGGAAGCAGTTTGAGCAGCTCGAGAGGGGTGGACAAACCTATTTAAGGTCTGATTTTTAGAGAAGAGGGACCGTGCTTGTGAGAGAGGATTATATGCTGTTGTATTACCTTGTCTATTGTTGAATGGAAATCATGCTCATTTGCCCAATTGTGCCTCGATGTTTGCATTATTCCTTGCAATTTTGGTGTTTGTAAGCATGACTTTCACATCACAAGCTATGATGAAATGGTTGTGAGCTGTTATACTAAGCATAACTCAGATCCTCACATCCATACATGTTATATTTGCATGCATTTCAGAATTGAGCTATGATGGATATATTAACAATGGAAGATGTGGAGGCTATCTTTGAGAGTACTCCGGTAAGTCTTAGCTATGTAATGATTCCGGTTTCATGATTGTGCTTTTCTCTTGTGTATGGTAAGAGGGTGAGAGACTCTTAACATATTTTGGTCCCGTCTAGAACTGGAAGGTCCAGATAGCTTGGAAAAAGTAGTCAAGAGGGCTGCTGAGATTACTTCAATCATGAATGCCGAGAAGGGCAGATCAGATTTGGAGACTATAGTACAAAAGAAAGTGAGTCAAGAGGTAAAGGGAGTCAGAGATTTGCAAAGTAAAATCCAAAGCATGGAAGAAAATATAAGGAAATTGGCAAGTGGGGACAAAAATAGGTCTTACATATGGTGTAACAAGTGTTCTAAACCAGGGAATGAATGTAGAAGCCCAATAGGGAGGAAATATTGCCACATATGTAACAGGGATAACCATGAAACCCGAGATGGAAAAAATAAAGGAAAAGAAACCACAGAAGCGTATGCTGTGGCAGCAGAGTCATCTAAAAGAAGAGACGTAAAAGAAATAGAATGCTGGAAGTGTGGTGCTAAAGGGCACTATGCAAAAGACTGCAAGGCCTCAATCACAAAAAGTGCTATAAAAAGGGAAGAAATCAAAGTGGAAGAAGCAAGAATGGTGGGCTTGGAAGAAAAATGTGTGGAAGTTAATGATGTCACAAGGGGCCAGTCTAAACAAAAGGGAATTCAAATAGAGATTCCTAAAGATGCATCACGTAAAAGAAAGGAGATTTACCCAGATATAGAGGAAGAAAATGAGATATATGAGTTTGCCAAAGGGCAAATTGAAGAGATGCAACCTTCAACAGTTCCAGAACCAAGAGAGGATATGGATGTCATGGAATTAAGAAGAATTAAGGAAGAAGTCAAGAGAGTTTTGATTCCCACACCTTTGAAAGTTATAGCAAAATATTTCCCTTGTTTTAAGGAATTTCAAAAGTTTGACAAACTTGAGAATGAAGACCTTATTAAATTGAGGGATAAAGTACAGGATACAATGATATCCTTACCCCTAGAGATCTTAGCAAGGTATATTCCGGACTTAGGGATTCCTCTAGAGTTGTATGAAAGACAATCAATATTACCAGTCTTTAAAAGTGAACCCGTTGATAAATTAACACCAATGCTCACTGTGGAAATAGAAGGACATGTCATACCCAAAGTACCTATTGATGGAGGTGCTGGGATAAATATTATGTCGGATAATTTGCGTAAGAGGCTCAAGCTGGGACGACTAAGCATAGCACCTTTCAATCTCAAAATGGCAGATCATCGCAAGGTGGAACCCTTAGGTGTTATAAAAGACGTGTCTTTTAGGATTGCTGGTTTAAACTTCGAGCAAGACTTTGTCATACTTGATACCAAAACAGGAGTTGTTGATTACCAAATATTACTTGGCAGACCATGGCTTAGAGAAGCAAACGTTGTGCATGGTGAGTCCGATAATTCGTCCTGATTACCAAGCAAGGCAAAACTACAAAAATTGATTTGCCTACAGGAAATGCTACAACACTAGAAGATCAACCAACTTTTTCAGATAGTGAAATGGAGGATGACATTTATGAAGAATTTGAAAGTGAGGAAGATTTCTACAACGTGCTACCAGAAGAATCAGAAATATTGTCTCTAGACTCAGAACTAGAAATGTGCTACATGGCTGAACTTGTACAAAAAAACAATGCTGAAATAAAGCAAGAAAATTGTATTCTACAAACTCGACCAGCACATCAAATGGAAAACAATGTTCTATATCCTTATCTTGGCACTCCAGAAACTGAAGCAATCAATTTAGGAACTGAAGCGAAACCACAAGTAGCTCGTCTTGGCATAAATTTACCACCGGGGATTCGTGATAGTGCTATAAACTTACTCCAGCGATACAAGGATGTATTTGCATGGAGTTATGCAGATTTAAGGGGCATTGACCCAGAGATTTGCCAAATGAGAATACCATTAGTATCTCATGCTAAACCAGTCTATCAAAGGGCTTATCGAATGAACCCGAACTTTGCCTTGAATGTAAAAGAAGAAATCCAGAAACTGCTACAGGCCGGATTTATTTTCGAAGTTGAAACTAGTGAATGGGTTTCCCCAATAGTGGTAGTCCTGAAGAAAAATGGAAAGCTTCGTGTATGTGTTGACTTCCGCAAGTTAAATGAAATGACAGAAAAGGATCATTTTCCACTACCTTTTACGGATCAGGTATTAGAAAAGGTCGCAGGACTTTATGGATGGCTTCAGCGGTTACAACCAGATTAGAATCCACCCTGACGACCAATTGAAAACGACGTTTATAACTTCATTTGGTACATTTGCATACAGAGTGATGCCATTTGGCCTAAGTAATGCGCCATCATTATTTCAACGTGTGATGTTGATGGTCTTTAAGGGATATATAGGGAATTTTATGGAAATATTTTTAGAGACGATTTCCGCGGTTTTAGTAGCTTCAATGATCATATAACCAAGCTACAGTTGTGTTTCCAAAGATGCCGCCAATATGGGGTGTCTCTAAATCCTGAGAAGTGTGTTTTCCTTGTAAAGCATGGCATGTTGCTTGGTCACGTTGTATGCAAAGAAGGACTGCTTATAGATTCAAATAAGATTCAAGCTATTGTGGAAATGGATCCACCAAAAAATATTACAGAAGTAAAAAGGTTTATGGGAAAAGCTAACTATTATCGGAAATTACATGGTAAGTTGGGCGGACGTGCGGCACCATTAAATGAATTAGTAAGTCCAAAGAACAAGTTTATATGGACAGAGCAGTGTCAACAAGCATTTGAGAAGATAAAAGTCTTAATGACATCAGCTCCAATTTTGATAACACCAAACTGGGATCATGAGTTCCATGTCCATGTGGACGCCTCAAAAATTGCCATTGGAGCAGTCCTGGCCCAGCAAGTCAATTCTAAAGTGGATCAACCAATTCATTTCGCAAGTAAACAATTGAATGCAGCTGAAAGAAATTACAGTACCACAGAACGTGAAGGCTTAGCCATGGTATTTGCTGTTCAAAAATTTCGCCACTACTTATTGGGCAACTTCTTCGTATTTTATGTTGATCATCAAGCGTTACTTTATTTAATCAACAAACCATGTGTTACATGAAGAATTACTCGCTGGTTATTGATTTTACAAGAGTTCAATTTCAGAGTGGTGCTAAAACCTGGAACATCACATACAGTCCCTGATCACTTATCCCGAATAACAACAGGTGATCCTCCAACATGTGTAAATGTTGAATTACCCGATGTTAACCTTTTTAAAGTGGTAGCAACTCCACCATGGTATGCTGGTCTAACTGAATATTTAGCATCGGGAAAATGCCCTCACAACCTATCTCTATCTCAACAAAGAGACTTTCTTCGTAAAGCATCAAGGTTTTGTCTTATTTCGGGTCAACTCTATAAAAGAGGGCACGATAACATCATGAGAAGATGCATATTACCTCATGAAATTGAGCAAATTCTCCAAGAAGTCCATGAAGGAGTGGGAGGAGGTCATTTTGCGGCTGATATTACATCAAAGAAAATCCTTCAAGCTGGTTTTTGGTGGCCCACCCTCTTTAGAGACTGTGTAAAAGTAACCCGTACATGTGATGTGTGTCAACGAATTGGCAAACCAGGAGAACGGAATTATATGCCACTAACTCCCATATTACCATTGGGCCCTTTTTGAAAAATGGGGCATGGACTTTGTTGGTCCAAAGTAAAACCCCTGCAGCACAAGAACCAAAGCTCAATACATTATTAATTTGGATGATTATAATACTAAATGGGCTGAAGCTAGGGCTCTAAAAAGATAATACAAAGATTGAGTGTCATGAAGTCTTGTATCAACAAATTATCACAAGGTTCGGTTGTCCGTTGGAATTGATAAGTGACCGTGGTGTACATTTTATCAATGAGACCATTAAAGAATTGACTCAAAATTTCATGATTGTGCATCATAAATCAACGCCATATTATCCAAGAGCCAATGGGCAGGCTGAATCAACCAACAAGACACTTATTACATTGATGAAAAAATTTGTGACACTCGAGAACAGTTAGGGAGCTCAAACTACCTACGTGTTATGGGCGATATAAGCTGCTTTTAAAAAAGCGATAGAAATACTCCTTTCCAGCTAACATATGGTGTTGAAGCTGTCATGCCTTTTGAATTCCTAATTCCTAGCCTTCGAATTGCTGTGGAAAATAGGTTATCACCTGAAAAATCATTGGAACATAGACTTTTCCAGCTTGAAGCACGAGATGAGAAGCGTCAACATGCTGTTTGGCATCAATCTGTAGCAAAACAAACAAGGAAAGCATGGCTAGATCGAAGACAGAAAAAGAAAGATATCAAAGAAGGAGACAAAGTCCTATTATATGATTCAAGATTCAAACAACATCACAGGAAAACTCAAAATCCATGGTTAGGACCTTTTGTGATTTATAATGTGAATCCCAATGGCTCTATCCAACTCTCGGACTTGGAAGGAAATCTATTGCCTTTCATCGTAAATGGTAGTGGCGATTAAAAGAAATACCTTGATAAACCAGCCATCAATGTCCACAAGGCAACACCAATTCCAAAGAAACATCTTGTTGTTACGTGTATCTCCGGAATGGCGAGGAGAGTCTATTTCAGCGGAAGTTCTATGATAAGCTCAAAAAGGCAAGACATTCAAATGCTATTTTACGGCTAATTATGACTCAATGCCCGGACCAGCAACAAAACATTGGTGGAATGATGAAGTCATAAGAGTTTACCCCAATGATAACTTCATGGAAGCAATGTATTGCATCCAATTCTGGCCACCACACAAAATTGTTCTTTGTTTTGGTCGAGGCAACAATAATAGTGCAAGATATAGATACGTACATGCTAAACTCAAAGAAGAACAATCCAAAACCAAGTATTATTTAAAAGAGAGAAGCTGGAAAAGACAAGTTCAGTGGAAGGTTAAAACTAACAATTATGTATCTAAAGTTTCAGGCCATCATCAAACAAACACTATACTCTCTTTGGACCCTAATGAGAAGGCACAATTCTCAAAAAGTCAATTGTTTTTCATGTTAGAATTGCTTAAATCATTGTGCTCAAAGATATTGCAAGTCATACATGGTCTTTTTATCATGATGAACCAGTCACTAAAAACTGATTTTATCAAAAAAAATAGTCAATTGGTTTTAAGCGGTTTGCTGAAATTTCTACGACCAAACTCCAGCCCTACTGTTTACCTCGGAAGAGCTTCATGAGCAACAAACACATGCCTTAATTGATTAATTATCTTGAACCGGTTGTGGAGGTCGTATTGCCCAAGCAATCCTTCTTTGAACGAAAAGCAAGAGCTTTTCACTTATCGGCAACAACTTTTTAATGACATGCTCAAGCTGAGCTCTGGGAACAAACCCAAAGTCTGCAACTGATTTGGAGGCTCAAATCACAAGGGTTCAGCGCCAAAATCTTGAGTTCCAACTAGAAATTCAGGAAAAAGCAGACCGGTATAAGTTGTTATTGCAAAAATATGATATTTTGACATTGGAAAACTTCAATCTGCAAAAGCAAAAAGCTTGGTGGTCGGATGAACTTTGAAAAGGTAAACGGATGCTTAAGGAGCAAACAAAGTTGTTGATTCAAAAGTTACAAACATTTGACTCAAGAAAACAGAAATCTTACACATGAACTTGCTACCAAAGATGAAACTTTACGCAAAGTCATCAAGATCTGAATCCAAAAGAGCCACAAAAGGTGTTGAATTATGCATTTTATCCTTACCACCATATAAAGGAAGCTACCACAGTTCATGGAGACAAGAATTATTGCAAGAGCCTAAACTCATCGAACTTTGTGCAAGCATCTAAGTTGGTACAGAAATCAATAAATTTTGATCCCGGTATCTTGCGAAGAATGGATTGGCGAAATAAATGCAGCAAAACGTTTACAATTGGGCTGTCATACGGTGCTTCATGGGAAACTCAAAAACATACATGGAAAATCTGAAACTCTTCATTCAAACTGCTCAATACAGCCAGGACTATACCATCTATAAGCAAAGCAATCTATTCAAAAAGTCTTGTGCACTATTCTTGAATGTAATACTACTAGCGGGGGCAGCTCATTAACATTGATCCTAACAGGTCTTGTAAGGCGACCATGATGGACATCGCTTTGTTTCTCAAGCTTAGCCACATGCCATCTCATTACATTCAGCTTTTTGAGAACATGGCAGCAGATAACTTTCTTATCCAGGCTAACAGTGCATTTTATGATCCACAACTTGCTCTTCAAGGTAAAAGAAAGAAGCAAATTTACTTGTTCAACAAGCATTGCGGGCAATACCACATCTGGCGAGAAAGAATGTGTGGAGCCCATGCTCCACACAAAAAAAGGGGGATAGAATATGATATGAGATTTGACCCAAGAATTGACCGGCAAAGAGGAACCCGGGAAGACTTCAGAAAATGAGCTCTCAGGATTATGCTACTCATTATAAAAAGAGCTCGTAAAAGCTCTGATGAAAAGTCCGAAGTTAATTAGAGTGCTAGTAATAAACTCTGTAGAAGTTTACATTTTGATGTTTAAGTTGTGTTGAAAGATATTTGAAAAACTAAAATATAAGTATGTGAAAAATATAAAAAATATAAAAGACAAAAACACAAAAAAAAAAAGAAGGGCAAATGGACGTGAGACATTCAATGGTTATGGAAGGCAAGGAAAGAAGCTACGATGGAGGTTAGGGCAGTGGCCGAAGGCCCGCGTGGAGACAGTTAGGAAGCAAGCCCTTTGCTTCTAGAAGCTTCCGATATCCAGACGGCAGTTTGGGGAAGCAGTTTGAGCAGCTCGAGAGGGGTGGACAAACCTATTTAAGGTCTGATTTTTAGAGAAGAGGGACCGTGCTTGTGAGAGAGGATTATATGCTGTTGTATTACCTTGTCTATTGTTGAATGGAAATCATGCTCATTTGCCCAATTGTGCCTCGATGTTTGCATTATTCCTTGCAATTTTGGTGTTTGTAAGCATGACTTTCACATCACAAGCTATGATGAAATGGTTGTGAGCTGTTATACTAAGCATAACTCAGATCCTCACATCCATACATGTTATATTTGCATGCATTTCAGAATTGAGCTATGATGGATATATTAACAATGGAAGATGTGGAGGCTATCTTTGAGAGTACTCCGGTAAGTCTTAGCTATGTAATGATTCCGGTTTCATGATTGTGCTTTTCTCTTGTGTATGGTAAGAGGGTGAGAGACTCTTAACACAGGGGGAGGGGGAGGGGGGAGGGGGACAATGGTACATTAATTGACTTGCCCTTCGCATGCTAATCCAGGGAATATTTTTAGCTGCCCAAAGCTTGTTTGTTGGCATTCTGATGCGCGCCTGCTACCGCCCATCTGCAATCAGAGAATAGGCCAATTCAATGGTCACAAAAGGTGAGAAGCTAAGAATACATGAAACCAAACAAATCAAAATCAATGGCTGAAAAGCATTGTGTACATTAAATGACTTGCCCTTGACCTGAGAGGGGTTGCCCCACATGCTGTCACTTGTCTGCAATCAGAGAACACATTAGTTTAAAGTCACGAGGTAAAAATCTAAGAATCATCAAGCCAAAAAAATTAAAATCAATGGTTGAAAAACATTGTGTACATTAAATGACCTGCCCTTGACCTGCGAATCAAGGAAATATTATTAGACTCCTATCAAACAAGGGTTTACCCCTTTGGGCAACCCAAAAAAGGAAGCCCATTTGGGATGAAGTTAGTATAGGATAATTAAAAAGCTTAATGTTGGATTCATAAACTAATAATAATCACGTGTATTGCAAGAGTGGAGGTTGGTAATCACAAGTAAAGCTCTCCATGCAAAATTTAATGAGAACTAATAATAGGGCAGGCTTGGGACTAGAGGGGTTGAGAAATTCTTAAACTAAACTGGTATTGACTGAATAAAAAGAAAGAAAGGGAAATTTACCAAAATAACCCTAATTGTTGACTAAATTCCCAGAAAGCCTTTTGTATTTGTGAAATTCCCAAAATGCCCTTAATTCTTAAGTATTTTCCCAAATAGCCCCTTGTAATTTAAAAATCACCAAAAGCTAGAGATAAGCCTATCATTCTAATACTAGAAATGATCGAAGGCAATGAATTTAATGCTTTTATAAAAATCGTATTGAAGAAGAAGCTTTGTGGGCATCTTGTAGAGAAACTGCTTTATACCCATCCAGGTTACTTGTGGAGCCCATTTTGCTATTTATATGCTGTCCGTATCTATCCTTCAAATCTTGAACTCCTTGAAAATAATGAATTGCTACCTCCTGCAACATGTCATCCTCCTAGCAGGCCTAAAAGCAAACGGGAAGACATGGATAGAGAAAAGCGTGTGTACAAGTGCACACGTTGTGGTAATGTCAGGCATAACGAAGGCAGTTGCAAAAATTCTATTTGACATTTCTGTTCCATATTTTTGTCATAATGATTTTTGAAATTTATTTTCACACTTCCTCTTAGAAAATGATCCTCTATTGTAAATACGTGCTTTTTGGTGATTTTTAAAATACAAAGTGCTATTTGGAAAACTACTTAAGAATTAAGGGCATTTTGGGAATTTCAAAAATACAAAGGGCTTTTTGGGAATTAAGTCAATAATTAAGGTTATTTTAGTAAATTTCCCTAAAAGAAATCATCATTAATGGTGCATTCCTCAAAAATATAATATTAGATTCCCACATGCTTCCACCTGGGTCATGCATCTCTCTCTCTTCACTTTGCTATTCGTCGTGTGGCTTTGAAGAGAGAAGTCTAAACCCATAGGCCCCCATCACCAAAGACCCTAATCCCATAACTCAAAAAACCTTAAACCCATAGCCTTTGCATGGCAACATATCTTTTTATTCATACTGCTAATATCTTTCTTTATGAAGTTCAATATTTTTCTCTACTTATGCTCCTTTGAAACTTATCTTGGTCCTTCAAGATAGTATGATCCTCAAGCTACATATTAAACACTAGAATATCCTTTGATAAATTTTGGCATTTACTCACTACAAGAGGTGTTGAAAATTTTAATATAAACTAGCATGTGTAAATTGCCCTTGGATTACTTTGTTTGATGCTATCTCTATATTTATTTGACATACGTGTATTTCCTAGTCTCGTGAATACCTTAAGATCTTTGAAGATTTGATGGTCATCTGTGGACTTGCATAGAAGTATCTAGGACGTATATATCAAATGATATTAATAAGTTTTTCAACCATTCATAACACTTATATTTATTTCTTCATCTAGGCGATTTCATTCATCATCTAGGTGAATGTCATATATATGAAAAGCTTAAGGCTTTTACACGTTACGTAACAATTGCATCTAAATTTGCACTACATATTAGAGACACACATAAAATAGAAAGGGCATCTTAGAAAGCCTGTACAATGATTTGTTAAACCTAATCCAAACTTTTATGCTTAATTTTACATTGGACATCAAAGCATTTACACCAAAAAAAAAAAAAAAAAAAAGTAGTCAAAAGCACGTTTGATTACTTTGTATAGCAAATTATAAGATATGGTGTAGGTGGTGTTTTGTAATATGAAATTGAACGAGAGAGAGAATATTCTCCCCATCAATGGCCCCTGATAAAATATAAAAACATCCCATTAAGATCCACAATAACTAGGTCATTGTGGGTTTATGCTCTTCTATACTGCAGTCTGAATGCTAAAGATCATGTAAGTTCGAGTTCCAACCTTATAATAACATATGAGGTTGTCATTGACGAGCTGTAATGACATACATTAGTTTTGAATCGTGACACATGAGATGGTAAACATCGCATTATAAGAGCTTTTTAACTGGTAACCTTATTAATGATTTGCTTCATGACAATGCAGCCTAATTTTGACGGAATATAATGTAACATATTGTAAGACTCAACAAGCATCAAGATCACGACTTAGTGGTGGTTTTGGATAGTCAGTAAAGTAGTATTTCCTCCAGAGGGATCTGAGCTGATGTGGATTGGATCTTGAGTGCCAACCTTCGGACATCACAATCAACAACCAGTTAGCATTAAATAAGCGCGGTCTCCATAGGTTCCAATACTATCGTAGCATACAAATGCTCTAGAAATATCCCTCAAAAGCAATAATAAAGGATAAATAGAAGGTAAAACTTACTGGAGGTTTTTTTCCTTCTGGGCAGCATTTCAACAATTTCAACCACTACGTTTTAGTGTTAAATCCTCCTGGGATAAGGAAATATGCTAGAGAAAACAGTGAAGCAGTCGGCAACAACAATCTTAGGAGCATTTACACAGGATCCCTGTAAAAAAGCATCCCTTGCGTTGATTCTAAGAGGTTGAGCCATTTTTATATATACATTATGTAAACATTACCATTGCATTCCGTTTCCCCCACAGAAAATAATTCATCCTTTGTCACTTAGGAAAAAAGTTATATATTTTCCCACTATTGAATCAAATAAAAGCTTTCCGTTATTACCACTTCGTTGCACACCCAAATGTTTAAGCCAAGTCCTCAATTTCTAAATGTCCCATGCAACATACACGGTGTAGTGCCGCATACCAAATAAATGATATTTTCCAACCTTTAAGGAACACAACCTATGCATCCAAGAAACTGAAAAAACATTTTGGCATCTTCCTAGCAATGGACCTTGAATCCAAATCTTTGTGGTGAAATCATGCCAAAGACTACGGACATAAAAGGATCACGCCATATGCAGCCCCCATCCAAGCTTATTCAACCAAAATGCCGGTTATTATGCTACAACTCGGTCCTCATTAGAAATAGGTGGCACAAGTCACTTTCGTTGAATTTCCTAGAATGTCACAAATGTACTCAAACGACCATACCTTGTTCATTGCTGCAACAGAATCCAGCCCCATGTTGTTGTTGGTCAAGGTCTAAAAAGTAGAATAACCATTGACCGCTTATAGTTTGATCTGGATAACGTGACATGATTTCCTTTACTGGAATACACACAACCTTCTGAATACCACCAGAACGAAATTTCACCTTAGATATGCTAAATATCAAAGATCGGGAATTACCCTTATCATATTTGCTGGAGTGAACTCAAAAACTGTTTTAGAGTTGTTGTCAGATGTATCAACATGCTGCAATTCAGAGAAGGATAAGAAGGCTGAAAGAAATCGAGTCAACAAAGAGACGGCAATTAAAGATAAAGTCCAGCCAACACCCTTTACTCAACAAGGGACCATATACTAGATCATAGCGATTGAATGGTTCTCTGTGCAATATAAGCATAATGTAGCTCTGACAACAGGGCAGGCCATGCAGTAATTATAGTCCTTAAATGAAGTTCAGACTAAAACATGGTTGTCGTCAGAAGCATTACAGACTTTCAGCATTGATCAACTCGTTTTAGGGCCAAGATAATTTTTCTTATGAGGAGACTATCTCACACTGCCACTAAATTTTATCGTTTATATCCTGGTGGACATCATCATATTTTTAAATGCTTCCAAATGATGTGTCGATCAAAAGAAATCAATAGTGAAGAATTGTTTCTAAACCAACCAGCAAGGTCATCAACAAATTAGCTATGCATATGCGGATACAAATTTGTCAGTTATTTATGCCACCTTTTAGATGAAGGATCAAATGTGACTACAATGGGCTTCCGCCATATGAATATGAGATCACCACATACAAGCCGACCGTCACAACAGCCAATGCAACAAATCCTAATTTCATTTCTGCAGGTACTCCTCTCTGTTCAATACGTCCATATATAAGTAGAAAGAAAAGTAATTTCATTTTTCCCCCTCCCCATTAACACATAACGTATACATTTTAAACCAAAAACGTATGGTCAGTCAAATCGAATCTACATGCTGCCGGAACAAAAGATGTGCATTGTTTTCCTTTTTAGACAGATTTGCCCCTTCATAGTCTGTAACAAAAAAGAATTGCATTTTTTTTTATGGGAACTTGTAAGACTTCTCTTCTCTTCAGCTTTGGTCCTTTAACATGTATTACGAGCTTTGGTCAAAATGGGTATTATTAGAGAAAGGTGATTTAGAAAGACAGGACCTATGAAGAAATCTCATGACTAAATGGCCAACATTCCACGTCTTGATCAGTCCATGTTATCCCAAATTTCTTCCATGTCCTCACATGTTGTATGACCTGAACCTCCTATCCTGGAAACTACATTCATGATGATGGACAGATTGCGTGCATATTTGCCATAAGCGCATATGCAGCAGATCGAAAAGGGATCCAAATCAACAACTACATTAAAGCACTGACTTCCAAGCTCAAAATTACAATGCATTTTGCAAGCGGTAAGCATGGTCATCCACAGGCAAATATCTGTTTGTGTAACGCCCTTAATTAAACATAATGCTTCATTGAAAAACCAAGCATGCCCCCGTAAGATCCAAGATGCAAGTTAAATGACACAAATTAGGCCTTCTATCATATAAATCGTCCCATGGTTTTAAAATACCAAATGCCTTCATCAATGAGGCCAAGATAACCGCATCGCGGTAAGAATGCACGTAATTACTACAAATTTGCGTTAATGCCATAACGTTGCATGTCGCCAAAACACCTGAAAACATTCGGTCTTGCCAAAGTCGGGCAAGATAACTTTGTGATGATGGTACCCCAGACACAACATCTCTAATCGTCATGTGGAAGACTGAATTTGCCTCGTGCAAGCCTCCACATTTGACATACATATTCACAAGATTACTCTCCAATATGTCGATTGCGGATCATCAATCAGTATCTTAGCATCAATGTACCGCCTGCACTAGGGCACCTACATTACCACATGCTTTCAAAACATTAGAAACCGTAACTTTGGTAGGCTTTATCCCATCATGAACCATGTTTTCAAAGCATTGTAGTGTCAGAAGTCCTTCACCATGATCTCAGATACCCAAAGAATCATGGCACCCCAAGATGCCTCGCTCTCGATCTAATAGCACGTTAAGGATTACGTGGTGTTTCATTCAAGCTCCGATGATTTAGCATACATATCAATCATGGTATTCATTACAACAAGATCACAAATGAAGCCCGACCTCAAGTATCTTCATGTGGATGAACACGCCCATTTCAATGGCACCTATGTCGCCACATGCTTTCAAGACACTTGAAAATATAAATTTGTTAACCTTGATGCCGGTCATGATGGATATTTTCAAAGCACCGCAATGCCGATAAACTTTCACCATCTTTGGGCATATCCAAAGAATCTTCATCATGGTCTTATGGTCTATTGCACGAGGCTTGCATTTTTGGAGACCTGGAGAAGTTGAATGAATATCCATTAAGAAGCTCCCTATGCTTCCAGTTTTCATTATTCTCTAGTTTAATTCCATCCGAACTGCAATCTAATATTACCAAATTCGCCCCGCAATGAAAGCTCGAGAAATTTTCAGTCACTGGAAGAGCGGTTTGTTCCATGTCGAAGGGTGCTTGATCATCATATGATTGCCCCAAGTCCCAAGCGCTTTTGCGGTTTTACCTCGCATAGAGCATTTCTCATCAATTAAAACATTTTCCAGTAATCGATGGATTACTTGGCAAAGGTCTTATACCATTCCATGCAAACAAAACATCATCTCGGCGGACCTAAAAATACAATTAAAATAGGAGCGGTAAATGTAATTGAACGCATACCGGATGAGACAAAGATCCTTCACTATTATTTCATGCTTGTAAACTACTGAATGGCAATTATAGCTCACGATTCAACATGGATATAAAAAAAAGAAGCATATATAGGCTACGTTGGATTGACGAATCCTGCTTGGACCAATAGATTGGCAAAAGGCGGCTAGCAAAATACCTCAAGAACAAAACTTCGGATAAAATACCCGTGGCGCCAAAATCTGGGCGCCTCACGCTTACTTGCTCCGTGTTTACCATCTTCTATCTTCATTTACCTTACCACCAAGAGTCCAAGAAGTACCACGAGAAGACAAGAAAAAACCAAGACTTGCAGAGGCCTTGGTAGAAAACTTTGGATCACCACGGATCTTGTAAAAGAGAAGAGTGTAATGGGCGGGGGCAAGAATCCTTATTTCACGTCTAGTTAAATTCTTGGCCGCTAATTTGTGGTACACTTTGCATCCACAAGATATCTGCAATCTTTTACCCAATCCTTCTTTAGAGTAGATGAGATCCCAAGCGCTTTTAGTTGCTCTTTCAAGAACGGTCCTCTGTAAAGTAGCGAGCCAACTATCAAATTTTAACTTAGCCTCAAGTTACCACCGCTATCTATCTATCTAGATAGAAACTTTCATACTCAAGCTCCCATCTCGGTGCCTTAAGGGCTCTTTTAGTACCAGGCAGCTAAGAGTCGACTTTGTTCTACTAAAGACTGCGTGCATCTTTTCAGTTCTTCTGCAATACCATCATAAAGCAACCACATAATTCAGACATCATATCCAATTTCCAATCATCTTCTTCAACTATAGATCAAAATCAACAATCTCTAGGAAGAAAACCCCAACTTTTGCAAATATAACCAAAGCAAGCCACATTCTTTCAACTCTCAAATAACTTCACGATGCACTCACGGCCCTATTCCATACATCTCGGCATGGTTTATGAAATTATTTTTCATCTTCATTTTTCGCTTTTTAGAGAGCCATAAAAGTGCGCTTTGTGTAGTCAATCTTCAAAGCTCTCCCCAAACCAACAAAAGCCCTAGCAAAATCTTTTTCTGAGTTTCTTCTCAATGAGCATACCTAACCCAAACACTAACATTCCAACTTACCCGCCTCTTATGAGATCCTCAAACTCCTTCCTCCTCCCAGAAGATGATGCTCGAAAAGCTCAAAGATAGTCAATGATCTTCTCGTTGAGGAGGACGTTTGAGAGAGGGATTTGTTTTGTCGAGGCACAAGGCCGAAACACTTCCAAGATATCCCTGCGCACCCATAACCCTCCGACTTGGAATTTCCATGAATTTCTGAAGCCGTAGATGAAATCAAACGACGGAAACAGTAGCCACCTGCACAAAAGTCTCACCTGGCAGCAACGTGGACACTCTAGAATTGCTTCAAAGTGTCCACTTGCGTTTGTGCAAACGTGCGAAAAAAAAAACTAGTTAAAAGCACGTTTAATTACTTTGCATAGCAAATTATAGGATATGGTGTGGGTGGTGTTTTGTAAATATAAAATTGAATACGATTATACAATGCATTTCGAGCTTCCAGGCTTATCCACACATTGAGGAGCTATGTTTTTTTGGCTTATTTTTTAACCTGTGTTTGCTTTGTAAGTGTAATTTTTTAATGCTATTGTATTTTGAAGATAATACTTAAAGTCGAATTAGAGCATCAAATAGTGCAGGTTTCACCAGAATCTTTTGCGCAAATGCCAGATTTAGCATGTCTTCATGGAATACTATGGATAGAACAAATCAGTACTCATACAAGGTGGATGCGTAGAAATTCAGCTGCTGTCGCAACAACTCCTCCAGATATAGCCCTACAAGCAACGCGATCGTGCGACACATTTGGCTCAGTTAAAGAATAGAATAGAATAGAATAGTGCATCTCCAAGCATTGCATTTTTCTGTACAGATACATAATGACAATCTTAATACCCACATGCATTTCACCTAGTATGTAACAAGTATGCCCTACCAAGGCCTTCCATTAACAAAAAACAAGTATGCCCCATCATTAGAACATGCGCAACAAAACAGAAATCTACAGGTCTTGTATAATGGCATCCAATAGGTTTCATGATGTCAGCAGGCAATACAAATATCTTTATAACAATGATGCCAACACACACATAAGATCAGACGTTACGTTCATAAATCTATAGGTCTTACGAAAATCCATCAAACATTGCAAATTCTATATACCATAGGACCTTAGCATTGCGACCTGCTCAATGCAATGTAACCGTGCGACTTGTGGTAAAAAGCACTAGTTGCAGTCTAGCACAGCTTGCAAAGTAACAATTGTTTGAATGCAGCATGTCCTCATGGAATACTATGGATAGAACAAATCAGTACTTATGCAAGGTGGGTGCGTAGAAATTCAGCTGTTGTCGCAACAACTTCTCCAGTTATAGCCCCACAATAGCTCCTTCACTATTATATTGTAAGGGAATGCAAATTGGTCTCCCTTCATACTTCCCACGTAGGAAGAAGTGGCGCGGCCTTACGGTAACCGACAACCCAACCACTTGAAATTTTCTTGAATTTTCACAGTGCTTGATGATATTGGATGCTTGTAGGTGGTCCACGTGGACAAAAGTCCTAGTTGGCAGCAACGTGGTCACTCTAAAATTGCTTTAAAGTCTCAATGCGTGTTTGTGCAAACATGCGAAAAAATAAATTAAAAAAAACTAGAAAAAAGGCGCAATAGGAGGCCTGAGCAGTTTTAGGCTTGGAATCAATTTTGTTGAGGAAAACATTTAATAGACAAGTTATTAGTTAAAGAAGTATTGAAACTAGAGATCTATATATTAAAATGTTGGATTAAAACCATGAAAACCAATATGTTAACCATTAAATAGAATATGCATTTGGACTAGTTGATAGTTTTAGGTTGGATAATTTTTTGCAATGGATAGTTCCTCTGTAATAGTGGTGTTGGGGTGGTATAAGAGATCGTATACATGGTCGTATATGGGAGGTATAAACACATGTATCATGCATACATGAAAGAGATATGCACGTATGCATTGTGTACCTGGGGATGCATTATCATCACTGTGTAATCTGAGCAGGAGGAGAAAACAGAGACGATATATGAGAGAGAGATTATCTTGAATATGTAGCAAAATAACAGGGGGTTCCAGGGGGATTTGATATAGATATAATTCTTGAAACCATAGACCATATCCCTAAAACAATTCAATGGGTTATTATAAAAAAAAAACATAGATTTAAGATAAAAAATAGTCACATTAGCTCACTGTTTAGATTGGTTAAAGTAGTCTTATTAGGACATTGAGTTATTTTGGTAGAGGTTCGAATCCCCGTATTTCATATTCTAAAAGCTTAAGCTAAACCAGATAGAGGCTCGATATACCATCAAAACCTTAGGCAAACTTCGTATTCGACATCTTAAAATCATATATGAATATAATTCCCCCCAATCATAATTGAGCATAATCAAAAAACCCGCAGGCTCCAACATACATCTGATTATGGGCCGTCCGGATTGGACCAGATCCGAAAATTGGTAGTCCGGGTGCACCTCGTTTAGAATATGTAGCAAAATAAATGGGGGTTCGAGGGGATTTGATATAGATATAATTCTTGAAACCATAGACCATATCCCTAAAACAATTCAATGGGTTATTATAAAAAAAAAAACATAGATTTAAGATAAAAAATAGTCACATTAGCTTACTTTGTTTAGATTGGTTAAAGTAGTCTTATTAGGACATTGAGTTATTTTGGTAGAGGTTCAATCCCCAGTATTTCATATTCTAAAAGCTTAAAAATCTAAACCGTATAGAGGCTCGATATACCATCAAAACCTTAGGCAAACGCCAGACATATCGACATCTTAAAATCATAGGAAAATCATAAGCGTCCCCAATCATAATTGAGCATAATCGAAAACGAGAGGTGTCCGAGAGGTCCAACATATGCGGGCCGTCGGATTGATTCATAATCCCCAATCGACCGGGTAGTCCAGGGGTGCACCTCGTTTAGAATATGTAGCAAAATCGCCAATGGGGTTCCGTGGGGATTTGATATAGATATAATTCTTGAAACCATAGACCATATCCCTAAAACAATTCAATGGGTTATTATAAAAAAAAACATAGATTTAAGATAAAAAATAGTCACATTAGCTTACTGTTTAGATTGGTTAAAGTAGTCTTATTAGGACATTGAGTTATTTTGGTAGAGGTTCAATCCCTCAGTATTTCATATTCTAAAAGCTTAAGCGAAACCGTATAGAGGCTCGATATACCATCAAAACCTTAGGCAAACGCGTATTCGACATCTTAAAATCATAGGAAAATCATAGGCGTCCCCAATCATAATTGAGCATAATCGAAACGAGAGGTGTCCGTGAGGCTCCAACATACAAATGGGGCAGTCGGATTGACAGATCCGGACGACCGGGTAGTCCAGTGGTGCACCTCGCTTTAGAATATGTAGCAAAATAAAAACGGGGGTTCCAGGGGATTTGATATAGATATAATTCTTGAAACCATAGACCATATCCCAAAAACAATTCAATGGGTTATTATAAAAAAAAAACATAGATTTAAGATAAAAAATAGTCACATTAGCTTACTGTTTAGATTGGTTAAAGTAGTCTTATTAGGACATTGAGTTATTTTGGTAGAGGTTCAATCCCCCAGATTTCATATTCTAAAAGCTTAAGCGAAACCGTATAGAGGCTCGATATACCATCAAAACCTTAGGCAAACGCGTATTCGACATCTTAAAATCATAGGAAAATCATAGGCGTCCCCAATCATAATTGAGCATAATCGAAACGAGAGGTGTCCAGAGGCTCCAACATATTGTCACCGGCCGATTGATGAGATCCGACGGCTCGTGGTAGTCCAGGGTGCACCTCGTTTAGAATATGTAGCAAAATAACAGGGGGTTCCAGGGGGATTTGATATAGATATAATTCTTGAAACCATAGACCATATCCCTAAAACAATTCAATGGGTTATTATAAAAAAAAAACATAGATTTAAGATAAAAAATAGTCACATTAGCTTACTGTTTAGATTGGTTAAAGTAGTCTTATTAGGACATTGAGTTATTTTGGTAGAGGTTCGAATCCCCGTATTTCATATTCTAAAAGCTTAAGCGAAACCGTATAGAGGCTCGATATACCATCAAAACCTTAGGCAAACGCGTATTCGACATCTTAAAATCATAGGAAAATCATAGGCGTCCCCAATCATAATTGAGCATAATCGAAACGAGAGGTGTCCAGAGGCTCCAACATACAGTCTGGGCCGTCGGATTGACAGATCCGACGACTGTGGTAGTCCAGGGTGCACCTCGTTTAGAATATGTAGCAAAATAACAGGGGGTTCCAGGGGGATTTGATATAGATATAATTCTTGAAACCATAGACCATATCCCTAAAACAATTCAATGGGTTATTATAAAAAAAAAACATAGATTTAAGATAAAAAATAGTCACATTAGCTTACTGTTTAGATTGGTTAAAGTAGTCTTATTAGGACATTGAGTTATTTTGGTAGAGGTTCGAATCCCCGTATTTCATATTCTAAAAGCTTAAGCGAAACCGTATAGAGGCTCGATATACCATCAAAACCTTAGGCAAACGCGTATTCGACATCTTAAAATCATAGGAAAATCATAGGCGTCCCCAATCATAATTGAGCATAATCGAAACGAGAGGTGTCCAGAGGCTCCAACATATACGGGTCCGGGCGGATTGGATGTATCCGACGACCGGTGGTAGTCGAGAAAAACCTCGTTTAGAATATGTAGCAAAATAACGAGGGGTTCGAGTGGGATTTGATATAGATATAATTCTTGAAACCATAGACCATATCCCTAAAACAATTCAATGGGTTATTATAAAAAAAAACATAGATTTAAGATAAAAAATAGTCACATTAGCTTACTGTTTAGATTGGTTAAAGTAGTCTTATTAGGACATTGAGTTATTTTGGTAGAGGTTCGAATCCCCGTATTTCATATTCTAAAAGCTTAAAGCTTAAACCGTATAGAGGCTCGATATATACCATCAAAACCTTAGGCAAACGCTATTAGACATCTTAAAATCATAGGAAAATCATAAAGCCCCCCAATCATAATTGAGCATAATCAAACGAGAGGTGTCCGAGGCTCCAACATACGGTGCAGGCGCTCGGATTGACAGATCCGGCGAATCGTGGTAGTCCGGGGTGCACCTCGTTTAGAATATGTAGCAAAATAAATGGGGGGTTCGAGGGGGATTTGATATAGATATAATTCTTGAAACCATAGACCATATCCCTAAAACAATTCAATGGGTTATTATAAAAAAAACATAGATTTAAGATAAAAAATAGTCACATTAGCTTACATTTAGATTGGTTAAAGTAGTCTTATTAGGACATTGAGTTATTTTGGTAGAGGTTCAATCCCCAGTATTTCATATTCTAAAAGCTTAAACCGAGATAGAGGCTCGAAACCATCATAGAGGTATAGCATCGGATATACCATCAAAACCTTAGGCAAACGCCAGATTCACATCTTAAAATCATAGGAAAATCATAGACCATATCCCTAAAAACAATTCCCCCAATCATAATTGAGCATAATCGAAACGAGAGGTGTCCGTATAGAGGCTCCAACATCAAAACGATGCGGGCATAGGCGTCCAATTAATTGAGCATAATCAAACGAGATCCGAACGACCGTGGTAGTCCGGGTGGTGCACCTCGTTTAGAATATGTAGCAAAATAACGAGGGGTTCCTGGGGGGATTTGATATAGATATAATTCTTGAAACCATAGACCATATCCCTAAAACAATTCAATGGGTTATTATAAAAAAAAAACATAGATTTAAGATAAAAAATAGTCACATTAGCTTACTGTTTAGATTGGTTAAAGTAGTCTTATTAGGACATTGAGTTATTTTGGTAGAGGTTCGAATCCCCGTATTTCATATTCTAAAAGCTTAAGCGAAACCGTATAGAGGCTCGATATACCATCAAAACCTTAGGCAAACGCGTATTCGACATCTTAAAATCATAGGAAAATCATAGGCGTCCCCAATCATAATTGAGCATAATCGAAACGAGAGGTGTCCGGAGAGGCTCCAACATATTAGTTGATCCCGGGCCGCCGGATTGATCTGATCCGACGACCGTGGTAGTCCGTGGTGCACCTCGCTTAGAATATGTAGCAAAATAACGAGGGGTTCCAGGGGATTTGATATAGATATAATTCTTGAAACCATAGACCATATCCCTAAAACAATTCAATGGGTTATTATAAAAAAAAACATAGATTTAAGATAAAAAATAGTCACATTAGCTTACTGTTTAGATTGGTTAAAGTAGTCTTATTAGGACATTGAGTTATTTTGGTAGAGGTTCGAATCCCCGTGATTTCATATTCTAAAAAGCTTGCTTAAACCGTATAGAGGCTTACCATCAAAACCTTAGGCAAACGCTAAGATTCGACATCTTAAAATCATAGGAAAATCATAGGCGCCCCCAATCATAATTGAGCATAATCAAAACGAGAGGTGTCCGTGAGGCTCCAACATACAAAATGCCGGGCCGCCTGATATAGATTGAAACAGATCCGGACGATTCATCGGTAGTCCAGGTGCACCTCGCTTAGAATATGTAGCAAAATAATGGGGGTTCGAGGGATTTGATATAGATAATTCTTGAAACCATAGACCATATCCTAAAACATTCAATGGGTTATTATAAAAAAAAAAACATGATAAAAATAAATCATAGACCATATCCCTTAAAACAATTCAATGGGTTATATTCTAAAAAAAAAACATAGATTTAAAACCTTGATAAAAAAAATCATAGTCACATTAACTTCCAGAGGCTCAACATGCTTAGATTGACGATCGTGGTAGTCTTGGTGCACCTCGGAATATGTAGTTAATTTCCGGTTTGATATAGATATAATTTTGAAACCATAGACCATATCCTAAAACAATTCAATGGGTTATTATAAAAAAAACATTTTAAGATAAAAATAGTCACATTAACTATCGATTGGTTAAAAGTAGTCTTATTAGACATTGAGTTATTTTGGTAGAGGTCAAACCATATTCTAAAAAGGCAAACCTCGCAGGCTCGATATACCATCAAAACCTTAGGCAAGCCGTATTGACATCTTAAAAATCATAGGAAAATCATAGGGCGCCCCCAATCATAATTGAGCATAATCGAACGAGAGGTGTCCAGGAGGCTCCAACATACAAATGCCGCCTGGTTGACCGGATCCGACGCATCGTAGTAGTCCGGGGTGCACCTCGTTTAGAATATGTAGCAAAATAACAGGGGTTCCGGGGATTTGATATAGATATAATTCTTGAAACCATAGACCATATCCCTAAAACAATTCAATGGGTTATTATAAAAAACATAGATTTAAGATAAAAATAGTCACATTAGCTCACTTTGCTTAGATTGGTTAAAGTAGTCTTATTAGGACATTGAGTTATTTTGGTAGAGGTTCAATCCCTCGTATTTCATATTCTAAAAGCTTAAGCCAAAACCCGTATAGAGGCTCGATATACCATCAAAACCTTAGGCAAACTGCGTTCGACATCTTAAAAATCATAGGCGCCCAATCATAATTGAGCATAATCGAACGCGAGAGGTGTCCGAGGCTCCAACATACAGTCTGGGCCGTCGGATTGACAGATCCGACGACTGTGGTAGTCCAGGGTGCACCTCGTTTAGAATATCTAGCTATGGAAATTATGAGTCTTTATGTTGTGCATCGCATAGATCTGGTAGATTGAAGCTTGGATTACTGGTTTTTCATCCTTCTTGCAAGATTGGAGTTTAGGCTCTAACAATTTGGCGACTACGGTGCTCAACAGACCATTGTGTGGGAAGAATTCCCATTGGAAAAGGGATTGTTACCATTTGTCGTGGTGATCGTCGGAAAGAACGACACCATTGAGCAAGGAGCAATTTCTTTGTGTGAAGGGGATCTTGTCGTAACTAATTTGTGGGGTACAATTTGACAAGGGGAGCATAGTTTTATGCCCAAAAGAACTAAGAAGGATATACCACCAACCTCCATCATAACAAGAAGGGGTCCGGTGACTCAGGATTTTGGCTCAAAATTGCATCAAGATTAAATTTCGTTTTCAAATTTGGGAGCAGATCTAAGGTCTAATTCTTAGATCCAGGAGGTTCTAATTCCATTTACTGATGTAGAAGGTAATCTAATTTCGTGTTTCAAATTAAATGGAGATTCCATTTCGTTTTGTCAATTTCAAGAACCTCAAGAAGAGGCAGAGATGGTTGTATTACCACCGATGGTGTGGGGTTTTCAGACAATGGGGATTCCAAAGTTTGATGATATGGTAGATTGGGATCCTTTGAAATATATTGTGAAGTTTGAGAGGTATTGCCAGCAATGTAAATTACCGGCTGCTAATTATTTGCTTTGGTTTCAAAGTTCTTTGCAAGATTCAGTAAGGGATTGGGCACAAACTCAGCCAGATACCATTACATATCAGGAATTGAAGGAAGCATTCATTGCTAATTATCAAGAAGTCCGTACTAAGGATAAGACTATGGAAAGGTGGACCAATTTCACACAAAAAGAGGATGAATTAATAAGGGATTATAATCAGCGGTATATTGTTGTTCTCAAAGCTGTAGTTCATTGGAAGATTGCAAGAAATGATGAACTAGATATCCAATGGTATACAAAGGGGCTGAAACGAGCAATTGCTCATAAGGTAAAGGCTAAACAGCCTACAACATTATTGAGAAGCACAAAAGTTTGCTCTCAAGGCGGAAGACAAGTTAGAATACATTCATGAAGTTGCTACTCCATAGCATAAAGCAACATAGGAGATTGCAGCAAAAGTTTTTAAGTTTACAATAGGGAAGAAATAAAGGGAGGTCCAGTTTATAACTTGTGAGTATTGTGGATCTATTGAACACTCTGAAACCACATGTAGATTGCTGAAATTTTGTTCACGATATCAAATCAAGGGTCGTAATGATCAAGAATGTAGGGAGAAGAGATTCTTTAAGAGGGCTAATCCAGTATTTGTTGTTATGTAACAAGCACCACCTATCCCTATTCAACCAATGCAAGCAACAACTCTCATCCCACAAGTTCCAATAATGCCACAAGCTCCAATGGTCCAACAAGCTCCAATGGCCTCCACACAAATGGTACAGCCAAAATAAGGATGCTATCCAAGTAAGCCTCATTTGTATTGCAAGTTATGTGACAAATTTAAGCATGATGAAAGTACTTGTTGGAAGATTCATGGGAAACCAGAATGGGCAACCAATGAGTATCCATCAAGGCAGCAAGTATTTGATTATCTCTTCCTAATAATGATGCTCGCATTCATGATGCAAAGTATATTGAAAATCCTCAAGTCAAAGCTCTTATTGAGGAACTTAAGAAGCAAGAGAAGGCAAAATCGATGGTGAATTGTGGATTTGTTGAGGTGGAGGATGACACGTTTCAGCAAGAAGAAGAGATTAGAAAAGTAAATGCAGTTACAAGATCAAAACAGGGGGGGTCAAGAACCAAGAGTAGTGCCGATAGCGGAGAAGACTAAGATCTCTTTACCAAAGGCTTTGACGGGATCAGCCTTAAAGGTGTCAACACCTAAGAAGGTGAAATTCAATGTGCTACCCATAGAACAGTTTTAGTCTATAGAAGAAAATCAGCCCATGTTGACACCTCCTATGGTGGAGGAGGACATTCATAATAAAGATGATTTGATCAGCCAAGTTTTAGCTACTAAATTCACACTTACTCTTGAACAATTGATGCATTATTCTCCTAATTTGTTGCAAGAGTTAGAAGGAAGAAAGAAATTAGAAATTTCAGTCCAACAAATTCTATTGAATGATAGAAACAAGAGTATAATAGAGCCATCAACCCGACAGTCCGAGGATCCAGGGCCATTTCTTTGTGATGTGAGTATCAACGAGTATTTAGTCAAAGGAGCAAACATAGATACGGGCAATGGAGTGAATATAATGCCTTACCATATAATGCTTCAAGTTGGATTGAAAATGATGGAACCAACAATTATGATGCTCAACGCATTCAATCAAATGAAGGTGCAGCCTATGGGATTTATAAGAAATGTCTTGTGCAATGTATATGAGGTGGAAGCAATTTTGGCTTTCATAGTTTTGAAATTTCTAGAGAGTGTGCATGTTGAAACTTATACTTTGTTGCTGAGCCGTATATGGTTAGATGTCGTATTAAGCTGAGACTTCATGGAGAAAGCGTGAAATGGACATCTTTCAAGGGGAATACAAGGTTATTATAGATCATCCTCTGAAATCAAGCATGGATGGGATAAACAAAAATCAGGTAAATCTAATCACATCTCACATGGTTGAAGAGTATGAGCATGTTTTTTTTACATGTAATTGATAAGTTTGAGCATTGTCATGAGAAACGAAATGAAATGTTTATTAATCACGTCTGTAANGAGACCATCAGGTCTAGAAGACGTTCACACTATACACATTCAAAGTTATAAAAAATATCATCTAATGCATCCTCAGACAGGAGTGCATTAGCCTCTTCCCCCTCGTTCTCATCTACAAGGTCTTTGTCATGCATCTTCTTTAAGCAAATATCTCTATGCTTGAGGACCTCCACAAGGAATCTACCCATCGGATAGGCAGCAATATTAAAGAATTCTAACAATGTAGTTGAAGAAATCCCAAAATTGCTTCTAATGTTAGCATATGCATGGCAATGAAGAATCGCATGGGGTTCATCCTCTACCTCATCAACATCACACAGCTTGCATACTCTTGCTTCCCGTGGTATATTGCCCCATCTTCTGTGACGCTCCCTGAATATATACGGCGCTCCGGACGTATACATACAGGGACTTCCCCCTCCCATGGCGACCAACTCACCAGGGGCAGGGCCCTCCGTCTAACTCGGGCCATCTATGGAAAGATGCTCGAGTGAAGGACACAGAGGGGTCATTCGGCCCACGCCTTCAATGGGACTCCTAAGTTGCGGAAGCGTGAATACATGTTAGCACACAGCATAAATCATATATAAATAACCACCACGAAGGGTGGCACATCCATCCAAGTACTAACGGCAAAGAATATGCATCTAATACTAGAGAAAACACCCCAAACCCATGGTTCTACCCCGGCTCAGACTCCAGTGAGGATCGACTGACGGCTAGGTCTCAAGAGATCAGCAGACCGAATTATGGCATGGCGTTGGCTGGAATAGAACATCGGCTAGGGTTGTCCACTCCATCCGCCCCTCCTGTGCACACTTTGCAGATGAGTCGAATCATGCTATGGCATCACTATAGCCTTCCGGAGATGCAGACTCAAGGTATCACCCTTCGAGCCTACTCCAGGGTTCATGAAGCCCCATCCGATGAGGCAGGTCAGGGAAGTGTCCCCTTCCAGGATCACAGTGGTTCCATGGGTGAGCTAGAGAATACGTGCGTGCATCGGCCGACCCCGCATCCGTGCAGACTTACTCACCCTAAATCTACTCAAAGCACGGGGTGCCCCATACAGGTCACACCCGAGTGTCATACCCATGCAGGCCCTCTCACGTAACTCGGCTATCGGGCCTAGCCCAATCAGTAGGGAGTCTCAGGAGCCTTTTTATGTTCGTCTGCAAGACCCCCACCCCACTTCACCCATTGCGTCCCTTATCTGGTGCTAAGCAATTCCATAGCATCCACGACTCGGTGGTCTCTTGTGCACAGGCCGCATATAATGGGAAATACAGGGGTCTAAAACATGGCTCAGAGATCTCTACCCCCCCTTAATTCCCCATTTCAAGAGTAATACTATGCAAAGAACTATCAATCCATCATTTAAGAGCAAGTACGTAATCGAGAGATAAGGAGAACTCACCTTTGCAATCAAGGGTTAGTTCCTACAGGGTAAAACATAGAGAACATAGAGAAACGAAGAAATACACACAACAAGTGCCCAACAGGGCGCCACCCTACGAATAATACAACTAAGATCTGAGACTACCAGTCCGAATCGGGCTTGGGATGGCTCCATCTCGATCTGCTGAAGGGTGCCTGGCTGCTGCTCCCCCTCCCCCATCTCCAATTCCTCCTAATTCAAATTGGGGCATAAAAGCCCTAATTTGGGTGTCCAAAATGGAAACCCTGCCTTGCCCAATCGATTTGGGCCAAGTGGCATGTCATTAATTAACTAATTTGGTATTTTAGCCCTTTTTAATATTAGGATAAGCCCTAAATTCGAATTAGGGTTTTGGGTTAGGTTTCCACCTTTATAATTTAATTATTAACATAGCTAACCTTAGCTCATGAATAATTAATGTGCCATTAATTATTCATAGTGACGTGTCATGTATTTATACTTAAATATGCGTATAAATATGTGGAACGTCACATTCTCCCCACCTTAAAAATGATGTTGTCCTCAGCATCAAGACTACTCTTGTTGCAGGGCAACACATCATACATTGGAAGGGAGTCTCCCCTCCTTAAAGAGATAGCGTGAGATTATAAGTCACACAGACGTTGTCATGTTCGAAGTGATTAAGTTTGAAATGACTTGTAATGTGCAATTTATAACTCTGGAATATAAGAGGTAGAGGTATAGATCAGACATGATCATCGCTTAGGACTGTCAAAAGTGAACAGTGAAGGTTTGTGGAAGTCTCACTGTTTCATTCGTGGTGACGAGTTCACAGTCTATCTATTTTAGAAATCATTCTTTCTATATATACAGGTAACTGATTATATATTAAAGACATGTATAGATAGAAAGAACTTCTATTTGTTGTTATATTATAATACAGAGTTATTAACCTCGCACTGTTTAGTAGAAAGTCATTCTAATCATATTAACTTCTGTGTATATATTTAGTATATCGTCCCTTCACTTTGCAAGTGATTTTATTACAGCCAGGCTTAATGAAATTTTGCATTTAAATTTTGTTTTCCTATTTTGTTAAAATTTTAACAACTCATATATTGCTATCGTGAGTGTTTAGATGCCTCTGACATTTATAGTTACCCTTTAATAGAATTATATATTGTACTGTATTTGCCATTTTGACCCATATACTTTAATATTAGTTTCGTTATTCCCTTAGGAGTTTGTATAAGACATACATAATTATATCCTTCTATTATATTTGACTATGTGTTTAAATAGCTTTCCCCTTTTGAGTATGTTTAATGTTTCCACATTCACACTCTCGATCCATAGTTTACACTTAGCTGTAACTGATAGCCAGATCTTGATATGCGAGGGTTAAAGACCCTTAGAAAGTGAGACTACATTGTTGATTTAAATGTTGGTTTAATTTCAAATAAAGTTCTAAGGTGTAAAACTCCAATTGCTATATTGTTGGCTCTACGTAACCATGGGTAAAACCTTTGTGGCGCTAAATCTAAAATCATGGATCTAAGGCTTGTATCTGATAATGTTGCAAAATAGAATAATAGATGATTCCTTAGGTTAATTGGCGAACAGAATTTCGAGGCGAACTAATTCTAAAACGAGCTTTACCTCACATGAGCACACATATTAATTCCTTAGTTATATCTATACGTTTATTAGATATCTAGACATTCGTACATTGACATGGCACAGGTACGACGGAAGTATAGAAAGCATGCCTGGTGCTTCTTGAGGCTATTATATAATGGTGGTTAAGCAGGTCCTGGGCTCTTACTTGAAGTAGAAGTGCTGAATGATGGGAATAAGGAGTGGTAAGGTATCCTTATTTTGGATGGATACTGGAGAAAATTGATATGACGATGTTTGTTATGCGATAGAAGCACTAGACCTAATAATTACGACGATGGATTTATCATGCGGCATATATATTGCCATTCAACGTAGAAGGAGACTGGATATAGTACCATATATCTGATGGAGAAGTGGTTTATGATTATCTACCGTAGACCACATTAAAGGGGTACTATAGTAAGGTGGAAAACTGGATTATAAATACCCACAATGGTGGTGAAGGTATAGAATGTCGACCTACTCGAGTTGAGGTATGATTCGCGGAATGGTAGAGAATAATGTCGTATGAGGATGTTGATCCATAAACTATGGATTATAAAATTACACATATATTGTGTTTGGTAAGGAGATTGATGTTCCTGAGGCGTGAAATAAAGACGCAAGATTATAGACGACTAAGAAAACCATGTAGCCTCGCGGATATGCTTAATGACGTTGGTGAAATGCATGACCACTATGCATGGTATAAATTAAAGAAATGGAGACATGTTATGTCTGCTGGGAGCATCGAGATGCCGTATAACAGACTGGAGAATAGTGTGGAACGTAGTTTCCACATAAGGTCAAGAGAAGACGACAATTGGTAGGAACAGGCGCAACCATCAAAAAGCTGCAGGGTATGTTGGATCTTTGGTGAAACCAGACTATGAAGGAAAGTTGGCCTTCAACTAATGATACATTAATAAGGCAAGTAATGTACCCACACGACAAGTGGGAGACAAGATGTGCTTGAAAGTGACCAAAGTCTGGAGTAGGAACAAGGTAGGTGGCCAATGAACATCTCACCAGGGAGAATGTGTGCTGGACTTGGTATCGTGTGTGTATCTCGAGGAGTAGCTCCACGTTGGTAGATGTGTACTAGGACCATTTACTAGGAAGATAACTAGAAGAAGATAGGATATATACTAGAACTTTTAGTTCACATATATGAATACGGAGGTAATGAAGATAAGAATTCCTATACTAGACATTAAGTATGTCCACTAGGAACTTAGGGTGGCATGTGCCCCTATGGAATTTATGACTAGAGCGTGAGGACCAAGGCAACCTAAGGATAGAGAGTCTAGAAGGTGTGTGTGAAATCCACAGCATATATAGTACAAGCAGCTAGGGGCTACGTCAACGAATTACATATGAGTCTAGAGTTAGGGTTGGTGCACACATGTTACTATATGTCATAATAACAACGTAGTGGTTTCGGATAGTATTACATACTACACTAGTGAGGAGATCAAAGATGTTAATTGTGATATTCAGATGTATATCATATTAAAAGATAGAAGAATAGCCGTACAAGGTGAGTGAAACATTACTTGACAAGGTGTAAAGAATAAGCATAATGATATGCTTATATACGAAGATATTGGGTTAGGTATGTTTTAGCATAGATAAGCATTCAAGCTATCCCAATGGTTAAGGTTGACTATCTCAGATACGTCGTACTAAGGGAGATGAGAAGAGTTTAAATCAATGAAAATAGCTAGGGTAAGTCTAGCATATACGGTGATGTCACATTCAAAAACATCCCGAGGATGGTTGGAACGGTATTGGAATAACCGATATTGAGAGCTTAGCCTCTAGATACCAATGAATTACTTAATTATTATAAGCTGAGAGCATTTGTTTGGTTTCGGGAATGAAAAGATGTATAAAAATATCGCGTCCCCCTGATGGAAGAAAAGAAGGAGTACAATGACTTTGGCGATTATACCTTTAGGGGTAACCGAGAAGAGGCAATACATAGGAATTCTAAGTCCTGATAAAAAAAATCAGGACGAGGTGTATAGATCAGAAGGGGTGAGATTATATAGACAAGTAGTCCATATATCCTAAGAGTTACCCTACTTGCAGGGAATAATTTTAAATGCTGAAGTAGAAGTGGGAGGATCCATTGCCTTTAGGAATAGACCGCTTAGAGGTTATGACTTGGAAACTCTTAAGAGGGTAAGGAATTGGATAACCATATGGCGGTTACTAACAAAGATTGAAACATTGGGTTTCCTATTAAGAGACGAAGAGGTTGTAGTGCCTCTGCTTCATTATAAGGGAGCCAAGGATGACAACATTTGAAACTGATCAAAAACTGAAGTCCACATGATAACTTAAGAAAAATAGATTAATTGTGACTAAGCATAGTTGATATTGAGGACACAAAGGGTCCTTAGCGAAAGAAGCCTTTAGAAAAACTCCTCATGTGGGGTAGTAGCCTTCGGAGTTATGGCATAATCCTGTGGGGGAAACATAGTTTATGTACGGAGTTAAAGTACCATGAGCCACTAAAGGAATGGTTGAAATAGCTAGAGACCCTGTCAAAATATAGGCAACATATGCAAGTCCAACATAAAGTTGGCCCCTGTCCATTTGGGAAGTAGGTGGCGCAGCCACATCATAAAGGTATATAGGCAATGGGTTTTGTTTGAAAGAACTACCAAGGTTATAGTTTAGCTAAGTTAGAGCAGAGCTCTAGCATTGTGGGATGTGAAGATATGTTTATTATGTACATACCATGTACACATACGATAAACATCTTAGGGAGGTAATTTAGGTGGCGACGCAAGGAGAGAAAGACGAGGGTATCCTAAAGTTACTAATGAAGGATCTGGAGATACGTTTGAAATGTGCAAAGGACCGTCAATCCGTTGCATGGTAGGGTATGCGGTGGTAGTTGGCACTTGAAATAAATGTCAACGGCCAATAGAATAAAGCTTACGATGAGGGGGTTGAATATTACAATAGTACAATTCCAGGATAAGTAGAGAATAGCAGTTACCTGCTAAATGTTCGAATGTGTCTTGCATAGACACTTAAGACTAGCTTTCCGACATGATCCATACCCGGATCAGGCAGAGGTGAACATCATGGGTTACGCGTGGAGGTGCAAGTTAGCATATACAAGACTCGAACATGGATACAAGTCCGGGTTATATCAAATGTCGGTATTGTAGGAAGACTCACAAAATACCGGTGAACACCTTGATGACTCCGGGTAATTTACGATTTATCTGAAGGGTCACTCACTCTTAGGCCATGACTATGGCTTAAAAGCGGATCTGCGTCATTTGAAATACCACAACAAAGTGGCGTCATGACAGAGAAATGTAATGACTAACATTTCTAGGATGTAGGACAACATGGAAGCATGACCCCCAATGGTAGGTGGGTTAACAGCATAGGGGGCATATGATAGCGGCTTAGAAGCCATAAGACGGTTAACGAATACAGAAAGGAGTAAATGGATTGGTGACTCTACTAAATGAAGGTCACAACCAAAGGTGAAGGGTGTACGCTATGGCAGGCGTAAGGATCGGAATACTGAAAATCGAGAAGAAGAGGAGGAATAAAGGATCCTTATTAATGATATCTAGCGACCTGGATAGGAAGGTTATTACCTAACATGAAGGGTGGTCATGCTAATATACAAAGGTAGTCTTGCGGCTTGAAAGGTAGCAAGAGCTGAAAAACTCTTTAAAGATTTAGTGCATGGCGTAGGGAAGAAGACTTCCATGTCCTAAGACAAGATGGTGAATTGAATTCACCAAGGACATTTTTAATAAATAGATAGATAGATAGATAGCATTTATACGTCATGCCACATTGGCAGCGTCCATGAGGACATATATGACGACCCCGAGACTTGAACACAAGATCTCTGAATAGAGGAGGCCTATCTTGAGGGGTCTTTGGGTGGTACTGTCCTTTGGGATATTCACATAACCCCTTGGAATATGTAAGTTCATTTGTGGAACTTAACGCCATTTGGGCACTAAAGGAATGGTTGGAAATACTTTGCCCCAACCATAACTAGATACCCTAGAAGGAGGTGACTAGTCAACAATGGTTGGATGCCATTTGACCCTTTACGGTGGAAGAACCCCAAAAGAGGGTAGGTCGTTGTCAATCGGCGGATGCGTGGCCTTGAGATAATTAATCACAGACCATATAGGCGGTGAGGTTTGGCACAAAATAATACTAGAGTTTGTACCGGGATTATTTAGAATAAAGTCTTGACATTGTTGTGGGGGTTCTAACACAAGCACTTACTACGTGTTACGAGTATGTATCGCGATCCGGGAAGTGGTCCATAAGAAGAACCGACCATTGAGAAGAAGTATTGAAGGGTGGTAGGATCAAAGGAATCCAAACCCATGGTCTAGAGGGTCTTTGCATGGCGGTCCCTAGTTGGTTAGGCGAAGAAAGATCCTTTCTCTAGGAAATGAAACGAGTCAAGGCGTAGACACTAGAGAGAAACAACGTTAATTGTAAGTATGTCTATAAGATATTTCTTAACCCTTAATATATAACGTTGAATAAGGTCTAGTATAAAGCATATGGATGTAGTATAGATTGAATCATGGCAAGGCTCGAAGAAATTTTGTTATCAAGGCATTTACCAAAGGAAAAATATTTAAAGCTATAGGTCCAGGAACGTCGATATCTGGACATTATTATCATCGCCTAAAGAATATCCCAGGTGAATAGTGGATTAGAATCCAACTTGGAAGTTTCTATCTTACTCCGAGGAATTTTCTTCCATCGCTCAGCGTGAACGTATGTCGATATGGTTGCGGAGACATTCCGCAATGATGATAATAACTCCTAAGTGATTTCTAGCTCACCACGGTTGCACAAGTCCGGCGGAGTTGTTACCACCACAGCGTTGGTTTAGAGAAGAGTGATGGTGTTTGGGGTCGGGGTTCGGGAACTCCTGCAAGACAGCCCTCTGTGAGGACCCTTGGATCTAACAGGAGAATCCGGGGGACTATGTCACGCGGGATTTGCAAGAGAAGAACAAGAAGAAGAAAACAGAACAAGAGAGAACAATGAGAGGAAAATGATAAGCTTCCTTGATATCAATGATGAACATACATGAGCTCTCGCAATCGAGAGAAGACTGAAGAGAGACAAGACTCAAAACTCATCTGCCACTCATGTGCTAGCTCTACTCATATATATAGTACAATGGCCTCTGGCCCAATATAGACACTCGTGCCCGATCTCGGTCTTACCCGACTCACGGAAGGAGGCCTGATTTGAAATGTTAGGCGGTGCCTCTTGAAATGCCTAGAATCACGCCGACGCCGACACTCATCGGTGTGGTCATCACTTGTCGCGGGCCTTTGTTAGCAGACCAGGAGGACTTTGCGGGGGTCCTGCTTGGTCTTTTGTGGGCTTTTGACGGCTGACCCGCGCACTCGCTCTGTGGATCCTTGAGCTTGACCTGGGTCCGTCATTATGCATGAATAGTCACGAACTAGGAGGCACCGGGACTAACACTCCCCCCACCAACTGACACCGGTCAAGAAAAAGGGAGGAATGGCTTCCGAGGGTGGGAAACCGCCAGATGGAAAAGTGATCTTCCACGGGAATGAGGTCGGGCGCCATTATGGTAATGAGCAATGAGGTCCTGGCGTGTTTGAAGAGTCGGGGGGGTGTTGAGCCCTAGGGCGGATGGGCCTCAATGAGGAAGTGAGAGCGCCACCATGTCTTCCGGCGAAATGGGCGGCGAAAAGAACAAACCGCACTCCATGAGAAGGCGGGGTTTGGAGACCGAAGGCACCGACATTCGGTTCGGATTGAAAGATTGGAGATTTACCCGATTTAAAGAGTCGAAAGGGATGCATTTGAGAGCAAAAGACGTAAACCCGGCAGGCGGTGGACCGAAGGTCCGGAGGTGAGGTGGCGATTGCGCAAGAAGGTATCAAGACCATGCAAGGCATCAGCGGGCTTTTGCCAACCACGCCATTACCGATGTAAATCCAATTTTCAGTAGTGTCCAAAGTGGCATTATCCTCCCAATTGGAGCGTCGACAAATCGGGATCCCACCGAGAGATCCGTGGAGATCCGGTAGAGTCGACCGACAGTGGCCATCCATGACCTTCTTCCAAAGGGAAGACGCCAATCACAAGAAAGGAACCGTGGGCGGGGGGGGCTCCCTAAGGAAGCATATGGAGAGGAATCATGCCCGTGTGCGTGGGTTGCGAGCCATGTCCCCAGAATGCTTGAACAAGATTTTGATCAAAACCACGACACCAATGGTCCCATTACGAAGTAGAGAGTAATTGATAGACGGGGAGGATTGACCCAACCCGTGGGAATGGTCTTGCTTTCCGGAAGGCCACGGAGTTGATTGTAGCCTCCCAAGTCTTTTGCATATAAATCTGGGCAAACTCAAGATCATCGGTGCGCCCGATTTTTGTTTACTGTTCCAACATTTAGGACCTGCCACGAGGTAAGTCTTGAGCCAATTCGGGCATGTACTCTGTTCAAAAGTCTCGAGGCCGGCGGGATCCTGGAAATATTTGTTGGTTGGTGATAACAACCAAAGCGCATTGGAGTTGCCTCAAAAAACGATGGGCCTCATCCCGAATTTATCACGGAGATCCGCCCGGTAGAAGTCATGAAAAACATAAGCCATAGGTTTGAACAACTCGGAAGATGACCAATTCGGGATCTTCAACCGTGAGCTGATCAAAGACTAAGAGTGCACAAAATAAACCCTTGTCTTCTATAGAAAGATCCGGCCCGGATCCGAAGGAAGTCCACACTTTTGAGTGGTGTTGATGAACATTGCCATTGGCCGCGTACCATTTCAAAAAGAAAGAGGTCTTGGTCGGGCCACCACATAGTCAAGATAGCTGGAAGGAGTAGAAAGTCCACCGGGATGTTGGTGGCAATGTCAAGATATCCCTCTGTTTGGTTTGGGCTTCCTCGGCAGATTGGACTCTTTTTGGCTGATGTTCAAGGTCACGGATCCGATGCTCCTTTTCTAACAAAAGCGGGACCCGATCACGGACCCGTTTACGAGGCGTGGCATGTGAAGAGGATTGCCCCCGAGTATGGAGGCGGCGTGGCAATCTCCGCGTCATCGATGACCTTTGTTTTACGAGCCTCAAAAAGCTGAAATCTGGAGGGGCGTTAGCGATTGGTGGCGTGGAAAGGCGAGCTTCAAGGGTGGTGATCGAGCTTCCGCCTTCGGTGAGATTTTGAACTTAGTCTTTGTAATTGTCACAAAGCTCACGAGTACAAGGTGTCTAAGCTTAGCAATGTGTTTCTCCTTTTTCACCGGGAGGTATCTTTGGACTTGTTACGTTCCAATAAGTCACAATTTCGGTTTGAGAGCTGCGCCTGCTGATCTGTAAGTAGGCTGGTCTGATTCTGAGCACTGGTGAGATCTATACGGGCCTGTAATAGAGCCGCGTGCTTTTCTTGAAGTTGGGCTTCCAAGGTTTGAACATGGGCAGTGGCAGCTTGAAGGTCTCTTTGAACAGCATCGGAAGCCTCCAGGGACGCCTGAACACCAGTCATGAGAGCCTCCTGGGATGCATGTAACTGCATGGCAGCGGCTTGAACATCTTGCTGGAATTTGTACAGGAGCTGTCGAGGATGGGGAGGTGCAGGGCCCTGTTGCTGCCTTGTCTGAGATTGTTGAGAGGCATGACGGGAATTGGAAGGCGTGGCCTCAGAGGAAGAAGAGGAGACAGTGACATGCGTGGTCTGATGTTGAACAGGACGAGGGGAGGTTGGGCGTGAAGGTACAGCTTGTTGAGTTTGACGCTGGGAATGCAGAGAGCGCTGAGTGGAGGTATGGGAAGTGGAAGGGCTCTCAAGAACAGGAAGATAATGACGAATGAGGGCCTGAAGATGGCCACCCACGGAAATTTCAGAGACAGAGGAGGGGGTAGCCCGAATGCGGTCTACTTCTTGAAGAAGACGGTAGAATAAAAGCTGAGGCCAATCGACATGCAGAGTGGAGTGAATGGCAGTGATGACCATATTATAAAACGGCTTATTGATGTGGGTGTTCTTAATGGAATGCCCAAGCAATTTACGCCACAGAAACTTCACAAAAGTTTCATGTGGTTTGGCAATATTTGTGAGGCGATGCTGGTTGGCTTGATAAGCAAGAGCGCCAAACTGAGTGACGTCCATGTCCTGTAAAGCAGCCCAAGAGACCGAAGGTTTTTGCAAAGGGATGCGGAATACCCGAAAATCAAATCTTGAGTAAGTAAAATGGTGGTGCCATCGACCAAGTAGCAAATCCTTCCTTGTTGTTGACAATGTGTCGCGATGAACTACGCAATTGTGCAGTTTTGGGGCGAGAGCTCCATTTGTGAAAATTAAAAAAGCTTGTGGCATTCCGCGGCCCGACTCGGACCAACAAAGGGCCTCGAAGGTGGGGGCGTCGAGAAAGACCACGGTTTCGAAAAAGACGCATCCCTTGGAGCGAAGCTTGAAGTGTAGAAAGTTTGGGGGCAGCCATGGCAAAAAGCGTCTGAACAGAAAGAACTGTTTGAAGAAGGCGGAGAGCAGAGAACAGAAGACGAAGGCGCAGAGAGACGAAAAGGTTTAGGGCACGCAAAGGTGGGCGAAAGGGGCATGATAAGAAGGCGAAGTGTGAAATTAAATATGATGCATATGGCAGAAAAAACAAGAACCTTATATATTCACACACAATTGAATAGATAATGGAATCATATATTCATGTATGAATATGAGAGTACATATCTGTCTTGAGACGATTCTTGCAGACTGGAAAGGCTCCCCGTAGTTGTGGAATACTTGAGTTGAATGTGTTGTGAATATGGGAAATAGGGCCGGTTTATGTAAGCGGTGAAAGGGCATATGAAAGGTCATGAGGACATGTCTTATGGGAAAGGATATGGCTTTTGGAAAGGGTATGACCATTGGAGTCATGGATCAATGAGGTGGACAAATCTGATGTGGCTTAGGGAATGGCGTGGCGAAGGTGTGCGTTGGTTTGAAGGCAGCGGATAACTCTGCGGAATCCATTCCGTTAACACTCCCCTTAGCCGATGCACATCCCGATTTGTCTTTTATGTTGAGGCTTTATGCGCATAGAATAAATTTATGCATTGGTAGAGGTTTTGTAAGAAAATCTGCTACCATGTCTTGATGGGGACAATATTGAAGTTGAATCTTCTTCTCAAGAATCTTTTCTCATTACAAAGTGATGCTTGGATCTCAATATGTTTTGATCTAGCATTGATTCTTGGTTGTGTTGCCATCTTTGATGCAACTTGTGCTATCGGTCTTGATTAACACCGGGTCCTTGTGAAGGTATCATGATGTCTTCAAGTAATCTGCAGAGCCATATAGCTTCTTTTGTTGCTTGGCAAATAGCTATATATTCCTTCACACTTGATAAGGAAATTGTAGGTTGCTTTTTACTACACCAGGGAGATGGTGCTTTTCCAAGTTGAAAACAATATCCGGTTGTGGACTTGCGAATTTCAACATCACTTGCATAAGAAGCATCACTATATCCCGTGAGTATGAAGCGAACCACCTTGTAATGTAAGTCCAAAGTTAGGGGTGCGGAAAAGATGGCGAAGAATTCTCTTCAACTGCAGACCCGATGCATAGGTCTGGGTTACTCAAGAATTGACTCACAAAGCCCATTTGCATGAGCAATGTCGGGTCTTGTACATATAGCGACATACATGAGGGCGCCCTCTTGCACTTGCATAGGGTGTATTCTTCATGATCTCTTCTTCTTGAGGATTTTGAGGACACATATCTTTGGACAATTTTATATTCATATCCATTGGAGTACTTATTGGCTTACTCTTATCCATCTCAAATTTCTTCAAGAGGTCTTCAATATATTTTTGTTGGTGAGATGAATTGTCTTCTTTTTCCGATTTCTTAGGACTTGGATTCCTAAGCGATGGCAATTTCACCATAATCGAGTCATTTGAAATTCTTTTCGCAAGGATTTGTTTACACTTTCGCTCGAGAAAATTCAAGTTGTTGCTTATTAATATGGCATCATCCACATACGAGCTAGGAGCAAAATATGGCGGTTTCTCTTCTTGATATAGATATTCTTTGTCTGCTCCCCTTGCTCATAGCTATGTGACTTGAGAAAGGTGTCAATCCTTTGATACCATGCTCGTGGAGACGCTTGAGGCCATATAAAGACTTATGTAACTTGCATACCAAAGTCTCTTGTCCGGGTTGAACATAACCTTGGGTTGTTTCATGAAGATATCTTCTTCAAGTTACCATTGAGAAATGCGGTCTTAACATCCATTTGATGGATGTGCATATCTTGAGCAGCGGCAAGTGTGAGGAGGGTTACGATGGATGTCATTTTGACAACGGGAGAGAAGGTATCAAGGTAATCGATCCCTTCAATTTGAGAATATCCTTTTGCTACTAATCTTGCTTTATAACGATCAATAGATCCATCGAGGTTTGTATTTAGTTTAAAGAGCCACTTACAACCAATTGCCTTACATACGGTGGGAGTGGTTGCAAGGTCCATGTTTGATTCTTCATGAGAGAGTCATATTCAGAAGTCATAGCATCATGCCATTCTTTGGAATTTGGATCTGATAAAGCATCTTTAAGAGTTAGTGGATCACCAACTATGGGCATGGCAAAATGCTTCTTTAGTGTTTGCATGGAGGACTCTAAAGCCTTCAAAGATGGAGTACGTTTTCGACCAAATCGACTTGTACTTGGGGATGCCACTAGAGGAAGTGGGCTTTCCATAAATTGTTGCACATGATCAGGGGCTTCGTCACTCGAGGTGATCGGTTGGTCATCTTGAACATCTTCATCTTGCATAATGTCGGAGAGCAAGATCTTCAATATTTGTAGTTCTTTGGGGCTTCCTCTGGAACTATAGCAGGAGCTTGTTGCTCTTCTTGAAGGATTGGAGGATTGAGTGGCATGTTATCATCCTGAGTGAGAGGAGATATTGGAGGATAGAGGACTTGCCAAGGGCCTTGGCACCAAGATGTAGGAGATACATCTTTCAAATTCCAGAATGTATCTTCAACAAATGTAACATCTCGGGAGATGAAAACCTTCTTGGTAAGGGGGTTGTACATACGATATGCCTTGGCAGACATACTGTAGCCAACAAAGATACACTTGATACTATGGTCCTCCCATTTTCTTCGTTTTTGTTTAGGTACATGCACATATCCAATACAACCAAACACTTTTAGATGGGATAATGTTGGTTGCTTACCAATCCAAGCTTCATATGGAGTTTGATCTTGCAATGCTTGTGTGGGCAATCGATTTTGAATATAGGTAGCTGTTGCTAGAGCTTCGGCCCAAAAATAATGAGGAAGTTGACTCAAATGCAACATACTTCGTGCACTTTCAGCAAGAGTGCGATTCTTTCTCTCGGCTACACCATTTTGTTGAGGAGAGTATGGGGCCGTCAAATTTCTGTCAATTCCATGTTGTGCACAGAAACTTGTGAATGCTTTGGAGATATATTCACCACCATTATCAGATCTGAGACATTTGATGGTTCTTCCAAGTTGGTTCTCAGCTAGAGCTTTGTATTCTTTAAAAGCTTCTAAAGCTGCAGATTTCTTTTTAAGAAAATACACAGTGGTGTATCTAGAATAATCATCAATAAATGTGATGAAATATTTACAGCCATTATCAGAAAGTATTTCGGACTCACCAATGTCAGTGTGTACCAAGTCAAGTGGATGCTCGGCTCTTGAATGGCTGACCTTGGGAAAAGGTAACCGATGATGCTTGCCAATTAAACATGCTTCACATACTGGCAAACTGGTATTTGGCTGAATATTGAAATCTCGAACCATCTGCTTGGAGTGGAGTTGCTTCAAGGCATGCAGTCCAGCATGTCCCAATCGTAAGTGCCATTGATAAACATCATTGGGAGTAGTGGTTCTTTGCATTGTGAGTGTTGAGGCACATTAGAAAGTGGGAATCTATAGAGACTTCCTTCAAGGCGCCTTGAGCAAGTTTGCGTCCATGAGAATCTTGAAGTTGGCACTCATTGATGCCAAATTGGACTTTTAAGCCAACATCATAAATCTTGCTAACTGAGAGCAAGTTCTTGGTCAAGCGGGGTACATGTAATACATCATGTATTGTTTTGATCGATCCATCGGGCATTTGCACCGAAACTTTGCCTTGTCCTTCGATACTGAGGGGACTATCATCTCCTAAGAGAACAGTCTGCCCAGGTGGCATCTTTTGATATGTGATGAAAGAATCACGTTGTGGAGTCATATGAAGCGGTACATCTTTGAATCTAAAAACCAGCTACTAGAATGGTTAGTCACAGAAGAACATGAAACTTGTGAGACACATAACCTTTCTTGATGATCATTGATGATCACGTTTGCCTTGTTACGCTCTTTTGCAAGTCGAGTGTGACAATCTTTGGCATAATGGTTTGGTTTGCCACAATAATTACATATTAATTTGCGATTCATGGGCTTCTTGTTGAAGCCTTTGCTTGCATCATCCTTGTTGAAGGATTGGTGATTGAAGAATGGCGGATGGTGTATGGGGTCGAAACTTGGGCTTGCCTCCAGAGTTTGACCGCTTGTTGCTTGAGTATAAAGCAACAACCCCATCACTAGAAGTGTTCAAGGACTTTCTTCTAGTTTCTTCTTGAAGAAGCATGGCTATGGTGGATTGCAGTGACATGATATTGGCTGCGGCTGATCTGGCGCCTCCCATTGCTTGAGCGCCTATAGATTGTATAAAAGTATCATAGGAAGGAGGCAAACTTCCTAGAAGGGTCATCACTGCATCAGAATCTTGAATTGGAGAGCCAACTGCGGCGAGTTGCTCCAAAAGTGTCTTGAATTCATTGATGAATTCGGCCATGCTTTGATTTTCCACCATTTGGAGAGATTTATAAAATCGTTTTCTTAGAAAAAGTTTGGTGCATGCATCTTGAGGTTCATACATACCAACTAGATGTTCCCAAGCTTCTTTGGGCGTTTTGGCCTTTCTGGCGACATGAGTCACCACATTGTCCTTGATTGAGTATGATAGCGGTGCTCTACCATCTCGGGCCTCCCATTTGGCCTTCTCTTCTTGGCGGTTGGTGGCGCTTGGAACCATCAACCATCTTCCATAAATCTTTTTCTAGAAGTAGCATCTTCATTTTAAGTTTCCAGTGATGGAAACCGACGCCGTCAAATCTCTCTATGAGACGATGTGTCTCGGTTAAAGTAGCAACCATGATTATGATTTGATTATAAAAAAATCAATCAAGGGGTAAAAAATTCGAGAGAATTTACATCGACCTCAAAATGCGCTTCTTCCGCGGAAAACGCCATTTCTTCGTCTTTGCTAATCTCGATTTACTTTGAATATTGCCTTCCATATTCTTGATTCTCTTCGTGTTAGATGCGATTAAACTTATTGATGCGAGAAATAGCCGCGGCTGGATTCTTGATTTCTTGGCCATTGCTTGGATCGTGAGAAACCAAGCTCTGATACCATGAAATTAAATATGATGCATATGGCAGAAAACAAGAACCTTATATATTCACACACAATTGAATAGATAATGGAATCATATATTCATGTATGAATATGAGAGTACATATCTGTCTTGAGACAGTTGCAGACTGGAAAGGCTCCCCCGTAGTTGTGGAATACTTGAGTTGAATGTGTTGTGAATATGGGAAATAGGACAGTTTATGTAAGCAGGTGAAAGGGCATATGAAAGGTCATGAGGACATGTCTTATGGGAAAGGATATGGCTTTTGGAAAGGGTATGACCATTGGAGTCATGGATCAATGAGGTGGACAGGATGATGTGGCTTAGGGAATGACGTGGCGAAGGTGTGCGTTGGTTTGAAGGCAGCGGATAATCTGCCGGAATCCATTCCGTTAACAAGCTGCAACCGTTGATGGTGCCAGGTGTCGAAAGATGCCAAGGAGGTGATTGAGAGGCAAAAATTTGGCTAAGTCCCCACTCAACAAAGGGAGAAGTAATGAACGGTGGAGATGAGGCGTGAGAGAATGATGGGATGTGACAGGTGGCCAAAGGACACACATTAATGTTCGACGGGCGTGAAAAGAAGGAATGGCATTTAATGCTGACAACTTGAAGTGGGATATCATTAAAAGGAATGTGTCAGAAGGTACCATGGCTAGATATGCGGCGGGAAAGGTAGGGAAGGGAAATTCCTGGGAAGGAGCAAAAGAGACATGTGGATATCCCTGTCCACCCGTAGGAGATGATGGTTGTGAAGGCAGAGGCGTATGGCCAGAAGAGTGATGGATGAAGGCATGTTCCGGGGTATGAAAGTAAGGTTGGCGGTTGGGCGGATAGGGCTCCCCGATAGTGATGAGGAGACGAGGTCGGAGCAATGTTTGCACGCTTGAGGCGAGAATTTGGATGAGACATGACATTTAGGTGGGTGGCGCCGACCGAGCCCTAGACCCAATGTGGCCTCCCTCAATGTCGTAAGCGGTATCCATACATGTCACGAACGACAGCTTCCTTCGATGATGGCGCTCAAAGCCAGACGCCGGTTGAGGGAAAGAAGTTCTTCGCGTGAAGTTTTGGATGCATATGGCGGCAGAAGAAAGAAAAAATCGAATCAGACCCGACAGCGGCCGGCGGTGTTTGGGGGTCGGGTTCGGGAACTCCTGCAAGACAACCCTCTGTAGGGACCCTTTTGATCTAACAGAGAATACGGGACTATGTCACGCGGGGATTTGCAAGAGAAGAACAAGAAGAAGAAAAAGTAACAAGAGAGAACAATGAGAGGGAAAATGATAAGCTTCCTTGATATCAATGATGAACATACATGAGCTCATCGTAATCGAGAAGATCAAGAGAGACAAGACAAGACTCAAAACTCATCCGCCACTCATGTGCTAGCTCTACTCATATATATACAATGGCCTCTGGCCCAATATAGACACTCAGGCTGATCTCGGTGCCGACTCCTGGAAGGAGGCCTGATTTGCAGGAATGTTGGCGGTGCCTCTTGAAATGCCTAGAATCACGCTGACGCTGACACGGGCGGTGACGGGTCATCACTTGTCGCGGCGCCTCTTGGTAGCGGACGGGCTTTGATCTGGGGTCAGCCGCTTGGTCTTTTGTGGGCTTTTGGACCCCGACCCGTGCCTGTCTGTGGATCCTTGAGCTTGACCTGGTCCGTCGTATGCATGAATAGTCCTGGACCAGGAGGCACAGGACTAACAGATGGTAGACAAGAGTCTTTCTAGAGAACCAGGGATACTATTGGTTAAGTATAAAACGAGACTATTCTTATCACTAAAAGAAGGCTTACTGTGTTGGTAAAGGGTTTGGCTGTGTGCTGGGAGGTCAAGGGTTCAAGTCTTGCGTAGTACACTTTTATATAAAAGTTGCTATGCAAAGAAAACAAAGTATTACAGATGTATAAGAAATATATGAAATGTATATATTACATTCAAGAGAGCTTGGTGTGGTGGTAAGCACCTAGGCTTGGAGTTGAGAGGTCATGGGTTCAAATCTCGGTCGAGGCGCCAAAAAAATATGTATAAATAAAAAAAACGGCAGAAATACGCGTTTTATACGGTCGGGCGCCGACAGCATTATACACGTTTTTACTGGACTGTAAGTCGATAAAAAGCAAGCGGCGCCCGAGTTGATTTTTGGTGCCCCTCCTTGACTCCTTTCCGCTTGTTAATGACCCTCCTAGGGTATTTGGGTATGCCCGATCCATTAGAACCACTTTCGCCTTCATCTGAACTACCTACAAAAAGTTATAGCCCCTCCAAACTTGGGTCCTCCAGTTGCCCTAAACCTCTTAAAACATACAATCTACTACATCAACCTAGCACAAAACCAAACATCAAAGAGCTAAACCTTCACACTAGCTTAAGCTCCCACCTAACTACAGAACTAACGAGTTAAAGATTTGGTCAGTGCTATGATTCCGGTCAACCAAAATCATGGCTCGATACCATCAACGGATCCACGAATATATCTGCGCTCCGGACGTATACATACAGGGACTTCCCCCTCCCATGGCGACCAACTCACCAGGGGCAGGGCCCTCCGTCTAACTCGGGCAATCTATGGAAAGATGCTCGAGTGAAGGACACAGAGGGGTCATTCGGCCCACGCCTTCAATGGGACTCCTAAGTTCGCGGGGCGTGAATACATGTTAGCACCGGCATAAATCAATATATATAAATAACCACCACGAAGGGTGGCACATCCATCAAGTACTAACGGCAAAAGAATATGCATCTAATACTAGAGAAAACACCCCAAACCCATGGTTCTACCGGCTACGAGACTCGGTGAGGATCGGTGCCTGCTAGGTCCCAAGAGATCAGCGGACCAAATCATGGCATGGCGTTGGCTGGCATAGAACATCGGCTAGGGTTGTCCACTCCATCCGCCCCTCCACACTTGCACACTTTGCGGATGAGTCGAATCATGCTATGGCATCACTATAGCCTTCCGAGGAGACTTGATTCTCAAGGTATCACCTTCGAGCCTACTCGGGGTTCATGAAGCCCCGTCCGAGATGAGGCAGTCGTGGAAGTGTCCCCTTCCGGGATCCAAGGGTTCCATGGGTGAGCTAGAGAATACGTGCCGCATCAGCCCCCCATCCGTGCGCGACTTACTCACCCTAAATCTACTCAAAGCACAGGGTGCCCCATACGGGTCACACCTCTGCACCCAGGGAGTGTCAGACCCATACCCCGACCCTCGTGGCCGGCTATCGGGCCCTAGCCCATTGTAGGAGTCCTTGGAGCCTTTTATGTTAGTGCAAGACCCCACCCCCACTTCACCACTGCGTCCCTTATCTGGTGCTAAGCAATTCCATAGCAACCACGACTCAATGGTCTCTTGTGCACAGGCCGCATATAATGGGAAATACAGGGATCTACCTAGGAGCATACTAATAAACATGGCTCAGAGGTCTCTACCCCCCCTTAATTCCCCCATTTCAAGAGTAATACTATGCAAAGAACTATCAATCCATCATTTAAGAGCAAGTACAGAATCAGAGATAAGGAGAACTCACCTTTGCAATCAAGGGTTAGTTCCTACAGGTAAATCATAGAGAACATAGAGAAACAGAAGAAATACACACAACAGGTGCCCAACAGGGGCGCTACCCTACAGATAATACAACTAAGATACAGACTAACTGTCGAATCGGGCTTGGGATGGCTCCATCTCGATCTGCTGAAGGGTGCCTGGCTGCTGCTGCTCCTCCCCCATCTCCAATTCCTCCTAATTCGAATTGGGGCACAAAAGCCCTGGGCCAAGTGGCATGTCATTAATTAACTAATTTGGTATTTTAGCCCTTTTTAATATTAGGATAAGCCCTAAATTCGAATTAGGGTTTTGGGTTAGGTTTCCACCTTTATAATTTAATTATTAACATAGCTAACCTTAGCTCATGAATAATTAATGTGCCATTAATTATTCATAGTGACGTGTCATGTATTTATACTTAAATATGCGTATAAATATGTGGAACGTCACATCTTCCTACCTCCACTCCAAGTCTATGGGAACTGAGCCGCATTCTGCTAATGGTGTGCCTCGTTTTCATGGGCAGCCCCTCCTTCAAATACGATGCCTCCTGCAGGGTTGGGTTCATCATCCTTCTATAAAATTCTTTTTTCACTTCTGGAACACTCCACAACTTATGTAGAACATGCTCTCGAACCCATTCTCTAAGCCTACATCTGTTGCTGCTGAGCGCATTTATATCCAAACCCCACTTATGCATCCACACTATTATGTCAGTATACCACCCTTTCTCTTTACTTGCCTCCAATGCTAAGCATGGCAAACTGTCAACTTCCATCTCAAATTGCACTTTGCATATGTACAACAATGTTTTAAGCAATGCTTCTATCTCCAAGGGAAGCATCCCACATTCGGCCAATAACATATCATAAGGCGTCTGCATTTTTGTGCCTAGTTCTGTATGGAAAAACTTCTTCTGAATCTTCTCAACCTTTTTCCACATCTCCAATGAAAGCCCAGGCCCCCAAACTTCACATCCATATAGCACAACAGATTGCACAAGGGAGCTATACAACATTTTTTTGATACTGAAATTCCATATTTTAGCATTATTACACCTTCTCTGCAATGCAAACAATGCTTTTAAGCCACCACTGACTCGTTGCTCTACTGCCTAGTTCCAGTGAAAGCTTTTATCAACAATCAGCCCAAGATATTTATACACACTTGCAATTTCTATAGTTTCCTTTATAGTACCATGCAAAGTGATCCACTTTATTGGCCCCAAATATGATGATTCTCGTTTTATTCATATCCACTACCATACCTTTTGCATCACAAAATTTTGCCAAGGCATCTAAGTGTCTCTGCATTCCTTCAAGATTTCTGGACAATATCACAATATCATTTGCATATAACAAGAGTAATATAACAAATCCACTCAGAGACACACCTTCTCCTCCAATTCTAGCTATCCATTCCTCTAACTCGTCTATAAATAGACCAAATAAAGTCGGAGACAATGGGCAACCTTGCTTTACTCCAATATTGCTATCCACTAAGCTCTGACGTTTTTCAAAAAAAGGAAACGATAATTGCACCCATACCTTATCGTATAACGTTTTGACTGCTAATTGATATTCCATAGGGACTCCAAGCTTGTTCATGCGTTGCTAGAGATTACTCCTTTGCACCTTATCAAAGGCCTTCATGAAATCAACAAATAATGCAAACATGGGTTTTTTCTTACCTATGACAGAATCCATCAATGCTTTGAAGGTAACCAGATGATTTGTAGTGGATTTTTTGCGAGGAAGCCAACTTGGCCCTTAGCTCATACCTTATATTCCTCAGCCCAACCACTAATTTTAGTATCAAGCATGATAGCAAAAAGCTTCAAATATAAGCTGCTAATCATTATCATTCTATAATTGTTTGGATCAGATACGTCACCTACTTTATGCAATGGAATGACTCTATTTATCTGCCAGATTGTGGAAATCCTTCATCCAATGATGCATTAAACATCAAGACCAACACATTAACCACGGAGGAGCCTGCCGATTTAAACATTTCTGCTGTTAGCCCCAGAGCATCCGCCGCTTCTCCATTAGAAAGCTTTTGTAGTCCTTTAAGGACATCCTCAGCAGTAAATACAAGGGTGTTAAACCCAACTGCATGCCAAGTCTCATCCAGCCCATGCATGTGATAGAGATCTTGCACTTGCTTCCACAAATCAGCCACATCAAGCATCGCATTCATTGGTTTCTTAAGCTTAAGCCTTAACCAAAACTCTTTAGGATCTGAAATCAACTCTGCAATCATATCTTCATGTTTTTTCCGCAAAAATGTTTTCTTTTTGGATTTTATCAGCCGGATATATTCTTTCTTAACCATCATTTTAATTACGCCCCTAGCCGACTTGAATTCTTGTCTCTTTTGCTTACATTCCATGTCGAACCATCCATTACATGGAAGCCCCAATAGTCTCCTTCTGGAAACAAAGCATTGTTCCGCTACAGAGAGTACAAGAGAAATCAACTGTTGACTTATTCCAAATGCATCAAGAGGCCATTCGCTTTGTGCAATTTTATCTTCACAGATTTTTTTCGTACATCTCAGCTTTAAATCTAGAAATAGAAATTTTCTTATTCTGCATGGGTACAACATTTTGTGTGTGCAATCTGGTTGCGTGTATTTCTACAAGCAAGGGGACATGGTCTAACTCAGTACGTATATCCCCTACATAAATCCTTGCAATACTTTCAGCAAAATCAACACTTGCTATTAAAAAGTCTACTACACTCGCATCTTTACAAGTACACTTTCCTGAGCCCGGATATTTTGCAGCACCATTATACAATACCAAATTGAGTCCACTGCACATGTTTAACAAATGATATCCTTGCGGTTTAGGCCAACAAGATTTATCTGCAGATACACGATTCCATCCACTAGTAACCAGTTCCTAGTCATCCAACATTTCCATCCAAATAAGATCTCCATTTGGGCTGCTAATAGCTGCTTGCTTATTTGCTATATGACCATTAAAATCGCCAAGTAACAGTATATTTCCATGCAGCATTAGCTCTATTATGTCCCGTTCCAAATGAAAAAAAGGATCGTCCCTATCAAGATTCTCTGCATCATAGGTAGGCGATTCCCTTGGCGGGAAATAACAACTTGCAACATATGTCTTCCCTCTCTTACCAGGTAACTCAATCCAAATATATTGTTTAGAGGCCTTGTGCTTAATAACTGACACTGTTTGCAGAAATTCATTCCGAACATAACATGCAATGCCTCCAAATCCCCTGAGTCTCCATCCCTTTATATTCCAAACAGAATAGATACAAGTAAATCCTATAATGTCCGGCAGTCCTTTTTCCTCATGCTCACATGTCTCTAAGAAAAAAATAACATCAAAATCCTGCAGGATATCATCCATAGTAGAAACCTTAGTAGCAGTTAGTGTATTTACATTCCAAGATCCGACCCTGATGGTCTCAAATTCCTAGCTATCTGTTACAACCGCCTTGCCATTACGCCAAGAAGTCTTTTTCCCTTGTTGCCTTGCTTGCTTAAGTATTTGTACATGTTCTTTATGTTTTTGAAACTTTATTTGGTAAGATCATTATTAATCCAAACCTTTTGTCCCTTCAAAGAAGCTCTTCTTTTCAAGATATTGAATTTGCTGTCTCTACTGTTGAATTTAACCACCACATGCCTTGTCCATGACCCTTTCTTACCAACACGAAATGCATCGACAATGCCTGCATCTCCTACTTCCAAATTCTGCTGTAAAAATTGCACAACAACTTGTTTTGTATCTTCTTTTGGAGATTCAATGCCCTTGCCTTCCATTCCTGATCTTCCATAAAATCTGCTAGTTGTTGCTTCATCTCTGCTACAGAATCGTGTTTATCATATCCATATCCGTCTCCTTCATCATTGTCACTAATTCTTTCTCCAATTCCAATTTAACCTCTGACTTAAACTGTTCAAATTCAGCTCTCATCTCCTTTTTGAATTGTTCATAATCATTTCTCATTTCTTTACAAATTGCATTCTTTAAATCAGAAACTATGGTAGGAATTACCTCTTTGAGTATCTCCTTCATGGCTTCTTTGACAGTGTCGCGCAGGTCTTGTCTAGAATTGGATTGGGTAAGGAGGCCCAAAATCGTTGCTGATGCAGCAGCTACTTCACATTTTGCCGAGTATGCGGCAAGGAGATCACTGGCCCCATCCATATTAGTGATTTTCCCTGGTATTGTCCCATCCACGATCCCTGTTTGCACAGCCACGGTCCCATCCACGATCCCTGTTTGCACAGCCACAGTTTCCCCTGTTTGCACAGCCATGTTTTCTGATTCTGGCCTTTTTTTTTTAACATTTTTATCTTTGCCTTTTCTGATAGCATCTATAGCAGTTTCGACATCACCAGAAGCCACGTTTCCTGCAATAACAGCAGTATCTGCATCAAGCACAGTATCCGGCACTTGCACAGTAGAATCCGGCCCTTGCACAGAGAAAGAAAGTGATAGATGCTTGAGCAGCCCTGAGTTTGAGACTTTTCATACATGTGAAACATTTTTGGATACGAATCAGCATAGATGTATTTCAGCGATACGAATCCAATGAGCCATAGCGCAGGTCAAACATATCTCTGGAACTCAAGATATCATCTTTCAAAGTTTGCCATAGCTACAGAGGCTATGTTTCGTCACAGTTTTTTAAAAGGTTATATTGAGGAGGTTATATTTTTTTCTAAACATACATGTAAAGGTGTTATTTGGGGACATGTCCCAAGGACCATACTAGTATATTTTGTTTTGGGTTCTCTGCCATGGAATGACACATTTTCCTACTGTGATCGCCACTATTGGGGTGGTATAGGATATCGTATACATGATCGTATATGGGAGGTATATACACATGTATGTACACGCATGCATGCGTGAAAGAGATATGCACATATGCATTGTGTACCTGGGGATGCATTATCATCACTGTGTAATCTGAGCAGGGGGAGAAAACAGAGACAGTATATGAGAGAGAGATTATCTTGATCTAGCTGTGGAGATTATGAGTCTTTATATTGTGCATTGCATAGATTTGGTAGATTGAAGCTTGGATTACTGGTTTTTTAATTCTTCTTACAAGGAGGCTCAAAGAAGTGGTGGGAAAATGGACTTGATAGTTTTAGGTTGGGTAGCTTATTAATGGAATATTTCATGTAATATATTCTTTCGTTAGAGATAATGGTAGTTATCATTTTCAAATTTTAATATTTTTTTTTAGAAACACAGTAACTGCGAGGATGCATTAGCTCGTCAGAGATAGGTATGCATGAAGTCACAAGAAAAACAAACGATTTTTAAGGAAAAAAAAAGAGAACGTATGAATTTGAAGCCTGCACAAAGTATTTGAGGCATAAGGCTCGGTATAGAAATGGCCATTCTAAACTCCAAATGTTGTTACTTCTTCTCAAAACCCATATTTGCTCATAGATAGGTTTGTACGAAGGCCATAACCAAATTCAACTTCAAGGATTTCAAAAAACACAAGGCAGGACTTTGGAGACAATCTATATGTAATACCATTCAGCTTCTAAAAACACATCAATCTACAATTGTAAAACGAATGTTCTTATTTACCTCTATTATTGAAATATGAAACAATGACGAAGTGTCAGTCTTAGAGAATGCAAATGGCAGGCGAACGATGTTGCAGGGGCTACTTTCTTATGGGCGGGGCGATCTTTTCAAATAGCAACAAAGAAACTATTTTTCCTAGCCCTACATTTTTATAGATTAGAATCGAATGGTTTGCAGCACGCAGATTAATGCATAACTTCGCGAGTCCTTCTTGCCAGGGATGAACCATTGCACATTTGAGACATTCATAAAACAATGGAAAAACATATAATAGGCTAGATAAAGAAGCTCATCATGTGGAAAATATGCCGACACTCTTTTCCAAAGAGAAGGGAACGTTCCAACTGCTAAATCTAGGGCAGAGCAAGAGGTCATTGTAGAATGCCTGAGAAGGAAACAAAGAAACCTATGCTGCATGAAAATGCTAATTCGTCGCAATAAGCAATTGGAGCAAGGCCGACCATGGAACACTGCAAGGAGCAAGGCACACCAGAGGCTGGTCATAGAACAGCTGGCCATGGCCTTGCGAAAACAAACCCAGGCCGTTCAATAAGCACGACCTTTAGAAAGGTTACCGGCAGAGGCTAATCAAGGTAAGATCTGAAGCTCTAGGTGGGTCTTAGAGCTGGCCATAGGTAGAGTTTAACAGAGGCGGATCAATCATTTTTAGATTCTAACAAAGGCAAAAAACAAGGGAGCTCCAATGAGTGGCTCTTGTGAGGGAACTAGTTCCATAAACTCCTATTTATAAGAAGAGATAAATCTAGAAACTTTCTGAGGTCTCTCCTCCCTCGAGAAATAAATTTATCTTCTTATCTCAACTCGAAGATAAATTCTCACTTATTTGTTACACCAGTGTAACCACCAACAAAAAGAAAAAAAATAATGTTAAATGTTAATGTTAATCTTAATGTGAACCACCACCAAAAAATTAAAGTTAATTTAGTGTTAAATAAATATCGACAATCGTTTGAAATATCACCTGATTCAAAGGAATCTGGGTATCTATACATCTTTTGAGATTATATATGAAAATTGTCCTTCAACAGAGGTGTGTCTCTTTCTATTAAGGAATCTTATCCGGTTTAGCTCATCTTATGAAGCACCACTTTTGAGCTTCAAAACTAAAAAATGCACCAGAGAAGAAAAATGAGATATAAAGATGATTCGATGATTACTGCTTCACAATTGGAATCTTTCATCTTCCTTACAAAGACCTGGGAACATGCTGGGTATAAGCTACTGGATTCTGTCGGGCTATCAGCACTACTTATTCTCACAGGCAAGCGGGACATGGAGGTATTGCTTGCTACTATAAAACAACCCTTGCACTTTCGGTCTCCCTGATTCAATACTAGAGTATTCAAACTTTTACCCATCCCTTTCCTTCCCAACATTAATTGCAACCTCTAAAATCCTAAAATTGAAATGGGAAAGGATTATTTTCCTTTTTCGCTTATTGTAGATGTCTATACAATATGTGCCCATTTTAGCACCCAAAATCTCTCTCGCATATCTTGTTCATAGTAAAAATTGTTTTTGTTATTTTTCTCAGGGATTGTGCCCAGCTTATTCACCACATTTATGCATGCTTTGCGTTCGCATTTCCATCAACCTGTAGTCCTAATATAACAATGTTAAATCAGACACTCAAATGCTACAGTGTCAACATCAAGATACAAAAATTGAGTAATGTTTTTGGTCCAATGCAGTCTTTTAACTCTCTCTAGAATGGTTCAAAAATTTTAGGCTTTCAAGCCTGGTAGACTGTAGTATGGACATATCACATTACCATAAACAACAAAACTGATATCATTCTATAAAATCTCAATAGTAATACATGCCAAAGAGGAGAGGATCTTACAAAATGAAATCAAAATGATATATTTCTAGACTGTTTCGATTTAGCCAACATTTGAGAGACAACAATGCAGATCATGTTTTTTCACCTGTTTTGTTGCATAGCCCATGGCCTCTATCAGTAATGACACTACATGTGCTCTGCAAATGGCCTGAAATGCATTATTAATGGACAATGATGCAGTTTTGCTTCTAGCTACAGCTACAATACCCTCCTCTTGATATCAGCAATATCTATACATCCTGAAAAGTAGACAAGCCCCAAAATCAGAAATTTATGACTTTGCTCAACTGCCTTGTGGGAACAAGTTCTATAAGATCTGATTGAACTCGATCATCTGCTTTAAACTCCATCCCTTCTCAAAGACTAATCGAACTCGATTATCTATCTTGAGAAGTAACACTCTTTTCCCAAAGCTAGTCAACTGACTCTTACCAGCAGATGCCAAGGGACAAATCCATTGTGTGCAGATGCTTCAAACCACTTGGAAATGTGGCAACAAATACAAAGTTAAAGATTGCTCCTTTCAAACCTATAGAGGTCTACTCACAACAAGTTAGAAGCAAAGAATACTCGAAGCAAAAAAAAAAGTAAAATACATTCAAAAAATTTTGTACCCTTAAATGACTTGCATATGACTTGGGAATCAAGGAAATATTCCTAATCTGACCATCAAAGAAAGATTTTTTCCACGGGGCAAGCCAAAAAACTGAGGGTGCATCCCCATTATCGTAGAACTCAGTTCTGGGAGCTTTGACATGTAAGCAAAGCAAAGTCATTTGCGTGAAGACCATTCCCATTGCAATTTAGTGCTCCTAAACTCGAAATCAGAGCAAGAAACAAATCATAATGGATCTCTTCACTAGAAGCAAATCCAGGAAGAAGATAAACCCGGCTCTGAATTCAACAATTCAGAAGTCCTCTCGCACTTCCTTTGAAGTTTCCTTTGCCACAAAGGAAACTTTGCCACGAAGGACGAAATAAGGCTGGAGAAGAGATAATGCGACCAAAATTTTTTTGTCGCTACTTGCCACGAAGCAAAGGCAACGCATAACAGACTAATGGGGATGCACCCTGATTCTCTCACAATGTTGCTTCTGCAATTCAACATCAAAATCATATCATCAATTTCCAGTTTGATGACGCCAACGTGGAATGACGTAAAATTGCTTTCCTTTAAGGCCCTTTTTCCACATTAGTCGCAAAATATGACTGCCATATACCATATATATGACACCATTTGTGACTCCAGGGCTAAAAATGAGACACACAAATTGAATCTTGCTTTTCCACTGCCGTAGTAGCCATAAAATATAACACCATTAAAATACTAGTGGAAAACCATGAAAAAATAAGATACGTCTCATTTTTAGTTATATTTCAAATAAGACTAGGTGTCTTATTTTATGGCGGGGAAATCCCCCAGAATAAAATAAGACTCCATTAACAATCCAAACCTATTCCGAACCTAAATAAGACATGTCTTATTTGGAAAAGTGATTTTTTTTTAAGAGAATAGGCCTAGGTTGCCAAACAAAAATATGTGACTTTTTACAAATAAGACTACCGTGAAGCAAGCTAAGTACAAACAAATTCGGACCCGCCCAAGGACATGGAGTGCGGAGGAGCAAAGAAAGCCAGTGAGTTAGCAGAAGATTTTGTGGACTTTCTGAATGCTTCACCCACCCCCTTCCACGCTGTGAGTAAGTACCCTTTTTTTTTGTGCATTTGCTGCCTTGTCAGCGTCATTGAATCAATTCTGTTTCTGGAACAGAGGAATCCAAGCAAAGGCTCCTTGCAGCAGGCTTTACGCAACTATCAGAGAGGGATATATGGTCCCTGGTGCCTGGCGGCAAGTATTTCTTTACCAGGAATTTCTCCACAATAGTGGCCTTTGGTATAGGAAAAAGGTGATGGTGCCATCCATCAGCATTTGGTAAAATATGAGCTGATAGTAAAGACTGACTAGACGTTCAAAAACAGATTTTCCCCAGGGAACGGTTTTATGATAGTTGGAGCTCATACTGACAGTCCTTGCCCAAAACTGAAACCAATATCTAAGGTATTTTTCTGATAGGGTAGATTTCCGATTTCAGTAAATTACTTAAGCAGTTGCCCAATTGGCAGCCCAATTCCATAATCCCTTTTTTTCAAGCAATTAACTATTGTTTATTCTAACGCCATTTTTCACTTGGAAAAAAACAGATAATTAGGCTACCTTATGCTTTATGGGGAGATTTTAGCATAATAAATGGAGAAGCATTGGATGTGGATGGTCGAAGACGTTTCCATTCTGGCATCCTCTTTCATTGAGCAGCCAAAAGAGTATATATACTGCATGAAAATGTAGAACTTTTCCTCAGGCCAATGCAGTGGGAAGTTAACCCTATAGATTCCTATAGATCGAATCTCTCATGCATAAACAATGTGTCTAACCTAAAAGGATTTATATTCTCAATATCTGTATTATATAACATCTATTGAAAGCTGTTAAAGGTAGTTCTCTTCTACGTGCCCAAGGAAATAACAAGGAGGGAAATAGACACTCTAAATAAAAAAGCTGGTCCTTTTGTAGAAGGGATGCTCATTAGAGTAGTAAATATCATTTCTGCAAGTTGTTTAATATTTCTCCCAATAACTATGTTGGATTATACTTTCAGCTCACAAAAGGAGGGTTTCTAGAAGTAGGCGTGCAGACATATGGTGGGGGCTTGTGGCACACTTGGTTTGATCGAGATTTAACCGTTGCAGGTCGGGTGATGGTTCGTCAAGGTGATGATGCAGAAAAATGTTGTTCACATGAACTTGTCAAAATCACCGAGCCAATCATTCGAATACCCACTTTAGCAATTCATTTGGACAGGTAATTCTTTGTGCTTTTGTCACGGGTATCGTATTTGGGGTTGAGAACTACGTTGTTTTTTAAGGGACATATTATGGATCATGATACTGTAGTACTGCATGCAAGACAAATGGTTTTACAACCCTATGTAAGCTACACAGCTTTTGTTGTTTCATAAGATCTTGCACTGTTGTTATTGTATCCTTATCAGCAGGTCGAGTTCCAGCACAGGCATACTGATAACCACTTCTTCTGCTGCCTGTTGCTCAGTTCAGTTCTGCAACCTATAACCAACTGTACTAGCCTTGCATGGCCGAGAAAAGTTAAGAAATATGATTTGGCCCGTATGAGATGGGGAAGGACACACTTTATAATGTCCACTGTTCATGATAGGGTACACACTTATTGTGTCCTTCCTCCAATGATTAATAACTCGAGTGACATGAAGGATTGATGTTCGATGTCATACTCTTCCATGACTTCAGTTCTAGTTTAGTGACATGGATGCAGAGGAAGCACTATGGGTGTCTATCATGAAACCAAAACTATGTGTGGCAGGACCATTTGAGGAGACAAAATTCTCAGGAGCAAATAGTGCCACATCAGCACCAGGATCACAAGGGTTGGATAAATGATGTGGCATTTGGAAGTTGTTAAGAAGTAGCACCCGTTTTTTTCCCTTCTTTTTTCTGGTTTCAAGGATGCCCCATCCCATAGAGTTGTATTTTGTTCTACTCTATTAGAGCTTAGCTGTTCTTTGCTTGCTCAAGTACCTCCTTGTTTTAACCTTGATTTTCCTGCCTAAATCTTTCAAATCTCAACAGTCTCAAAGTCCTATGGCACCACATCTGATCAGGCTGAGGAGAAACAAGTCATTGGTAGCAGCCTTTGAGAGCCCAGTTCGAGTTAATTCCTATTGCCATGGTAGGGATCAAAGACCAGTGTGTCTGATTGTGACGCCCAGAGGTCTGTTTGAAGTCCCAATTAGAATCAACAAGGTTTGGGATCTTTTGGAAACTTGAAGAAAGCCATCATCAGAGCCCAACAAGAATTAGCGCTGGATCTTGACTGATATGGCAAAAATTATCAAGATTTGACTTACATTTATTATGGTAATCTTGAGAGGAATTTTCTGGTAAATCAGCTTTGGGCTTATATTGATTTCCTTCAATTCTGCTTTAAATTGATCTGGGTGGATTTCAAGATGGTCCAAAAGTAAAATCTGATCTTCAGCACAGATCTTGTCAGAATTGTGCGCAGATCAGATCAAAGCGGGTTGGTTTTCCAAAGGTTCTGCGGCCTCCCACAAGATAATGTCCTCTCACAAATCCTGACCCCCTTCGCAGCAAGATTTGCTATCCGGTGCAAGATCAATCTAGATCTTGGCCGTACTTCCGCTCAGATCCGCCAGATACCATGCTGAGGTCTGGTCTAAGTCTAAGGAATGTAATCTGCAAAGGGAGAGACAAGGAGCGAGCATAAAAGTCAGGGGACACTGATCCTAAACAAGCACTGACATGATATATTGGCAAGGCAATTCTGATCCTTCTGCCAAGTTAACCCCAGCTGCCTCTGAGAAATTCACATAGCCTTGAAGCCATCATTAAGCACCCTTCTGATATAAGAAACATAATCTGTTGCATTCAGACATCAGTATCAGTATCTGAACACTTTGTTTGAGTACTTGAATCATAGATTCTGGACGCATATCAAGGCCCAAATATCATCAACAGCATGTTGCTAGTAGGCTCTAAATCCTTAAGATACTCAGAATGAACGAGATAATGCTGACATTACTTCTGATAAAGCAAAGTCTCCCGTCATTTGATTTATGCATCTAATACAAATCTCCAATGGTAAAACCAAATAAAAAGATTCAATTTCACATTTATCTAGAATATTCAGATAACGAAACAATAGTAAATATAATAGACTGCTACTCTATTCGTTTGGAATAAAGCTCATATGATTGCAACCTATTGCCACCGAGAAATGGTAATTAATCTGCATTCTAGAAATCAAAATTTCACCTCTTAATCCTAGATTAAGAAGTGGGAAAGAGAAACTTCTATGTACAATCTAAAGAAAACCTGATAGCAACAACCTCCATGGACTCTTGATCAGCTCGAAATCCTTTTAGCTAATACAACGGTTTCGCAAAGAAGGGCAAAACGTTGCTTCCCTTCTATTATGTTCTTTTTAGGCCACATCAGCATCATAGGATGATGGTAACTCATACCTGGTATACCAATATTGTTCTTATTCAGTTTGTTTGTGAAAGGAAGTTAGATTTTTATGCCTGCCAACTGATATTATCTAACTTAACATTCCATGAGCTTTAATTATTTAACTGAATGCAATACAAAATGGAATAGCACCTTTAGAGTGAACTCAATTTATTTTCCTCTTACTACTGTGAACATATACAAACTAGTTGAATTGGATTGCCCTAGCTAACAAATAAGGAAATCTGACGTCATCTATGAAGTATGGATGGCGAGTGATTAATTGTACATGTCATTACTGGTACATATCATTATGTCCATACATCAGATGCAATTTTCATTTAAAAAACCATCTCTACTTCGAGGATAATAATTTGGAGTGGCAACGTATTTAAAATTGATTCCTGCATGTAAAGCATGATGCTGAAAATAGAGGAAGAGAAGTTTCTAGGTAAAAAGCTGGAATTAATAGCATTATCGTTGGTGCCATCTTTGATTAGTGGACTTCTTTATTTCACACAGGAATGTGAATGACGGCTTTAAGGTCAACACACAGAGTCATCTTGTGCCGATTTTGGCATCTGTTATAAAGGTATGTATCTTCCAGTTTATCTTATGGTAGGTTGTTAATGTCTGTGTTAACAACTCTTATTTGTCAACAAGATGCTGATTTTTATATTTTTAGTAGTTTAACAGTAAAAAATGGATGGCAGGCAGAACTTAATAAACCACTGTCAATAGTAACTCCACATAATATGAATGGGGATGTGCCAGACACAGTTGGAACAAGAAAGGAAGACCTTGGCGAGAACAGTCAGCATCATCCTCTACTATTGCAGGTAGTAATTGTCTGTTCTGCCTGGAACTAGAGTTAAAAGGAGAAATTTTATCTTCCATGGAAAATGAAAAATGTTGCTCCTATTAAGCAAACCAACATCTTCTTGGGTTGTTAAGAATGACATTTTTTCTGTGATTTCTTTATACAGCTACTTGCCAATGAGATCGGTTGCTCAATAGTTGACATTTGCGATTTTGAGCTGCAAGTCTGTGACACGCAGCCGAGTGTTGTTGGGGGTGCCCTTAGGGAGTTCATATTCTCTGGAAGACTTGACAATCTATGCATGTCATTTTGTTCTCTTAAGGTGATGTTAGAATATCATGTTATAAAAACTGATAACTTGAATTATGTGAATTGACTGACATGCCATTCAGGCTTTGATTGATGCAACAAGTCTGGACTCTTTGGAAGAAGAGTCGGGTGTTCGTATGATTGCTTTATTTGACCATGAAGAGGTTGGATCCAATTCGGCACAGGGTGCTGGATCTCCTGTCATGTTTGATGCTCTCAAGAGGATAACGTATTCAGTCAGTACGAATGTGATTCAGGTAATGATCTTGATTCACAGACTTTGCACAATAGATAGGAATGACTATTTTGTTAGGGTCAGGTTATCAGAATCAACTTTTTTAAGATCGGCTCCTTGTTTTGGTTGCTGAAAGTATTCTAGAGCACAAGGTCTATGGCGGCTTCTATGGATGCAGGGAACCTTTGTGAAACGTAAAGCAGGCTGTTTTTTCTCAACATTGGTAGATGATTCTTATGTTCACTTATGCTCTTTGGGCTGCAAGCATTAGATTCATTTACTGCGAGAGGAGGACAATTGGGCCTCTTGACCTTTTCAGCCTCTGGACTCGGCATTGCCACAGTCTGCTTCCTCCTCTTCTGTAACTACTGCTACTTTTTGCCATTTGCCAACTTCAGACGACCCATATTATGTACATGTTTATATATCAATCTCTCCTAGATGTAGTGAACTTGGTCTCCAAGTATACATAATGCATCTCAAGCTCTAGTTGTACTTCTTATTTTTCACTCTTATGAGAAATTGCCAAACAACAGCACCTTTCTCTCCTTCCATATCATGGCATTTTTTTTACCATAGGACATGCCATCATATGGTAGAGAATGGTGTAAAATATGACGATCTGCGTAAGTGGCTTGGCTCTGTTTACCATATTTCCTCTTGTCTACATACTTGCAGATGACAATTGAGAAGGCGATCCAAAATAGTTTTTTAGTTTCTGCAGACATGGCTCACTGTCTACATCCCAATTATACAGTATGTATTCTTGCTTATATAGGCTATTGTATTTGGATTATTTATGTATAATACAAGGCATCATCATATGTACTCCCAGGATAAGCATGATGATAATCATCAGCCAAAGATGCACAAAGGGCTTGTTATCAAGCATAATGCCAATCAACGTTACGCCACAAATGCCGTTACCGCTTACATATTTCGGGAAATCGGGAGACGGCATGGCATTCCAACACAAGTAAGCCATTTGCAAAGTTCAGGATTTTATCATGCTTCTGGTTTGTTTGACTGATTTATGACAGGATTTTGCCGTACGCAATGATATGGCATGTGGATCTACAATTGGTCCCATATTGGCAAGTGGATTGGGAATTCGCACTGTAGATGTTGGTGCACCCACTTTGTCCATGCATAGTGTTCGTGAGATGTGTGGTACAGATGATGTCTCCTACTCATATAATCACTTCAAAGCATTTTTCCAAGACTTCACCAAGTTGGATAGCTCAATCAAGGTCGATGTTTAAAAACCGAAATGATGATAGATGAGAAATTGGGAAACTGGAGAAGCCTTGTGAGACTTGCCATAAATTCATTGAAGTTGTATGCTAATTTTACCCTCCAAGTTTACGTAAGAAAAAAGTTCTAAAGTTTGCTTGAATTGCTGAAATTCATTGATATTCGAAGTGAGGTGGTTGAATTTTTATTCTTTTATGATATGTTTTGAATTACTATGAAGCAAGAAGTCTAGGCAGAGAGAGAATTTGCATGGAAAATTGCGAAGTAAGAACTCGCATGCCTTGTTACGATGGGATCCAGCTAGGAGAAGGGGTCTCTTTTCCACTGGATCTTTAAAATTGTAAAGTAACATTGCTCTTTCACCACCCAATTGGAAATTGGACTAACTAGCAATTATTGTCACTATTGTCAAGGATTATCAACTTATACAAGGTAAGGTTATTGGTCTAGCTAAGCCTGAAAACCAGAAATGCGTGACCGAGGCTTTGTTTGAGGCCAGATATTTGGCACTTAAGGCCTCAACCTCGAACGTATAACTAAATATTTGGCCTCAGACGTGCAGTCGAGGCCATGCATTTTAAACACGTTAGACGAGGCTTGCTAAGGCCAACTCTGTACGTGTCTGACGGGCCTCGGCTGTTTTTAAAGGTGACATCCAAAGCGAAGATGGATAATCGCCTTATCAGGCTTATCGACGTCAAAATTTATTCCTTTTTTTTTTCCTAACATTTGTTATTTTTTTTTCTTTTTCACTTGTTAAGTTTCGTTAGGTTGTGGAGATGGGGGACGGGAGCAATGGAGATGGTCGGCAGAGCAGCAATGCCATGATTTAAAAGGTTGATTGCAACGACCAGCAGGACCAGTAGTGGCATTGATGTAGGCCATGATTTAAAGCATCCATTCTTTAGTCTTGGCTAGATTTAGAATATCGATCCTTTAGTCTTGGCTGAACCAATACTGATAATTAGTTATCAGTACTCCTCCAGTACTGATAACTAGTTATCGTACTCCTCTAGTAATGATAACAAAAAAAAAAACACTCTCCCTTAATACACAAGAGTCCGATAAGCTTTCTGTCGATCCTAGCCACTAGGACTTTCATTGATGTCACCTTATCAAGGAGTCACAATATCAAGGGTTGATCAACTTTTACAAGGTTTTAGATGATCCAGCCACAGGACTTCTCATTGGTGTTATCAAGGGCTTATCTTTATTTGGTGTTATTTAGGACTCATAAACTTGATACAAACCCAGCTCCTTTCCAAAGAAATAATGGAGAAAGATACAGTTGAAACCTAGGTTCAATGGTATTCATCAGGCACTGTATGGGTTGTCTTGACCCCTCTACTACATCTTTTTGGCCATATATTCCAAATTGGAAAAGATAATGATATAAGGCTAGCCAAATGGCTATTTCATAGCATTTTGCCGAGGAAATTGGCTACAGTAAATGAAGCCTTATGCAATTAAACTTATGCAATCAAGTTAACATATCTTTGCAAGTAAGAACTTAGTATATTGATTGTCAAGCAAGTTAGTTTCTTCAACAGATTAAAACAAAAAATTAGAGTACAAGTAGAAAAATAAGCAATCAGACCTAAATTTAAGCTTTGGGTAGTACGATTACACTCATAATATTCTTTATAAACATTATTTGGTAGGTCCAATATCTGGCAAGCTTGATAAGGATTAATGTCCCATTCTCATCTTGGATGAATATTGCAAGCTTGATAAGGATTAATGTTCATGTCTTATGATTGCACTCTAGTAGCACCAACAATTAGAGACTTGAAGAATTTCCTTCTATACTTTTTGCCACGACATATGGACCATTAGACCTGGATTACTAGATTTTTACTTTACAAGATAGAGCTCAGCTTCTTCTACATATGTCTTCTCCCATCTACAAATAAAAACACCCTTGTGGAACATCAAATCTGGCTTATTGGATCTTGACCTTATAAGATACAACTCATCTTCTTCCAGAAATGTCTTCGCATGTGTACAAATAAACTATCCTAGGAAACCATCATGTAATGCCTAATACAACAAGTTCTTCATGTGCAAACTGAGAAATAGGCTATGCGCTGCCTGTTCAAAATAATATTCTCTGGAGTGTCAAGGGCTGTTACCATAAACCACTTCAGATGGAATACCTTGCTCAGTGTTACAATTTGATCATGCCTTTATAAATCATTCTCTACTATCTACTGGTCATTTGTTCAATTGCAATGAAGGAACTGCAATTACCCATGATTGATATAAATGCATAAATTCTCACCTGAACACTCTATTCATCCACTTCGAATGACTTTGAAGGAAGCCTTGCATCTCGCACCTCTATTGTCAAAATTGCTATTGCATCATGGATCTGCTCACTTACCTACACTAAAAAGCATTTGATATCATTTGGCATATCCAAAATGCCCGGCGTTTTTCAAATAAAAGCAAAAGCAAATAGAACATTTACTTTAAGGATCTATAATAGCTTATAGTAAATTTATAATAGAAAAAGGGCCAGAGAAAATACACACCTCTCATGTTGCTAATCCATCTTATCTGTCATTAACAAACTCAAGTCCGTGATTCAACCATCCAAGATGAAGCAGATTTTTATTGTTTATTGTTGGCAGGCTTGCCTAACACCCCATACAACATTTCTTACATTCTTAGCCTATCCACTTGTCACACACATCATCAAAAATTATTCTGCACCATTGGATCACAAAAGATAACATTCCTTTCTTCATTTTCTTCTTCGACGATGTTTGGCCACAATGTCCTCCTCGAAAATATGCTGTTAGAGATCTGGCCAGGGGAAAGCTATGGCGTGCATGGCCTGCTAAGGAGATTTCTCTTCTGGTGCTTGGTGGCATCAGGAGTACTCTCGTGCGAAAGATATAGTGTCCACTTTGATGCAGGCGTTGCAGAAAGAGTTCAAGATGCGTTCATCCGTGGAGGATGAATTGTGGGGCTAGAACTCCAATACAAGCTTCTGTGTAGAATAAACAAGATTGATTCGGCCAATTCTATGGATAACCCTGTACATCCATATTCTGATTCATATTCTTATATCAATACCATGATTAGTCCTCTAAGCGAGATTGCATTACTCTTTGTATAACTTCTTAGCCCCATGTTGAAGCTTGAAATTATTCTTGTACATTTGCCAAGAAACAACATAAGCAGCTTGGTATTGCATCTCGAGTTTACCACATATTATTCATGGGTTTTGAGTCCCTTCAGTTAGAGTCTATACATATGCCTCAATTTCTGACATTGAGGAGCTTAGGACGCAAAGCTTAAAAATGTTTTAGAAAATTGAGCACATGGGCACCACAGAAATGTGCCAAGATCCAGGGTATCAAAGGTTCTGCATTTTCAAGTGGTCGAATTTCTTTAGTGCTAACTTAGCTGCACATTTGAGATAAGTCATTTCAAAATGACGAGTCTGACAATTTAAGTTTGCAGCATTGTGCTTGCAGTCTAGTTTGCAATGAAACAAACATGTTATTGAAATGTCATTAATGAGGTATATCCAACATCTTTGATACAACCAGCCTGCTCAAGTCATTCATGCATACTTTTGATGGGCAATTTTGCACCAAAATGATGTTGAACTGAACCATTCTTATGCAAGTCCATTCTTGAATGGATTGGGGCGTGAAGAAAGTGGCAAAGTGGCGGCTATGCAATCAGGCAGAAGCATCCTTCATTTCCTTTATGTTGCTTCTTTGCCATGTCTTTGATCTCTCTTGATTTCTTCCTTCTTTTGTTCCTCAGGATTTAAAGAATCGGAAGTGCAGTTTGGTTGGCATAGCTCTAATAATGATTTTACTAGTACATCGTCCATAGGTTCATGTTAAAGCTCCAACAACTTAAACATTTTTATACTATTCAAATATAAGAGTGTAAAATATCTAGGCATCTAGGCCAAATATGATCTTACAGATTGTCATAAAGTGTATCAATGAAACTATATGAAAGTTGATTTAAATTACAAAGAGTAAGTAGTGGTTGTCTGGCCTGCAATAATCTAGATGATTTGAAATATTATTTGCATGAACTTGGGGCTGAATTTGAACACCTATTTTGGATGTATTGGCAATAAAGTCTCCACTTGAAAGCAGCTGATTGTCCAAAAGCCTGCATAAATCTAGTTCAACTCAATGTGTCCAACACAGGCACTTTTGCAATTTACTTTGTTCTTGGGATGCCAATGGCCTAGTTTGCTAAATATTCTAAACGAGGTGCACCCTGGACTACCACGGTCATCGGATTCTTCGATCCTACAACCTAGATCGTCCTCTGGGCACCTCTCGTTTTGCTTATAATCATTTATGATTGGAGGCGGTTATGATTTTGAAATATGAATTATGATTTCGCCTAAGGTTTTGATGGAATATTGAACCTCTATACGCTTTTGCCTAAGAGTTTAGAATATGAAATACGAAGGTTCGAACCTCTACCAAAATAATTCAATGTTCTAATAAGACTATATGTGTCCAACACAGGTACTTCTGCAATTTACTTTGTTCTTGGGATGCCAATGGTCTAGTTTGCTACATATTCTAAATGAGATGCACCCTGGACTACCACGGTCATCGGATTCGTCGATCCTACAACCTAGATCGTCCTCTGGGCACCTCTCGTTTTGCTTATAGTCATTAATAATTGGAGGCGCTTATGATTTTGAAATATCAAATATGATTTCGCCTAAGGTTTTGATGGAATATTGAACCTCTATACGCCTTTGCCTAAGAGTTTAGAATATGAAATACGAAGGTTCGAACCTCTATCAAAATAACTCAATGTCCTAATAAGACTATATGTGTCCAACACAAGTACTTCTGCAATTTATATTGTTCTTGGGATGCCAATGGTCTAGTTTGCTACATATTCTAAACGAGATGCACCCTGGACTACCATGATCATCGGATTCGTCGATCCTACAACCTAGATCGTCCTCTGGGCACCTCTCGTTTTGCTTATAGTCATTTATGATTGGAGGCGCTTATGATTTTGAAATATGAAATATGATTTCGCCTAAGGTTTTGAGGGAATATTGAACCTCTATACGCCTTTGCCTAAGATTTTAGAATATGAAATATAGAGGTTCGAATCTCTACCAAAATAACTCAATGTCCTAATAAGACTACTTTAATCAATGTACCCAATGAGCTAATATAATTATTTTTTAATCTTGAATCTATGTTTTTTTTTCTTTAACAACCTATTCAATTGTTTTAGGGATATACAGTCTATGGTTTCAGGAATTGTTATTTTTACATCCATATCAAATCCCCCTGAAATCCCATGTTATTTTATTACATATTTAATCTAGTTTTGGTAGCCTAAGCCATACATCAAAGACCTTGCCGCTGATGTTTTAGTTGATGTTTCTTTTAAGGAAAGTGAGAAGAAAAACCCATAGTTCAAGTGGCTGCTAAAGAGCATTTGAATATTTGATATGACAGACCATCTTGTAGATCCCTTTACAGGAGGTTTGCATGCATGGAATAAATTACTACTCCTATATTTTAGTGTAGCCAAAATAGGTTTAGCTAAACTACCTTCAAATTGGGGCTAGAAGTTTCTAACACTTGGCTAAACTAAATGGTTTTTCTCCATCACAGTTTCTTGCTTTTGGCTAAGCTTTCACAAAATGGAAAGGAAAATATTGGCCATCAGATATAGTAATTTAAAAAAAATCCAAGCATTTTGGCAAAGACATTGAATTTATTATAGATATATAAATCAAGAAACAAACATACATGAACATGTTCAAAAATCTATAAAAAAAAAGGGACTACATTGTTCCTTTTCCTCTAATGCTTCAACTTTGTACTTGGAACAAGAAAGAAAGAGGGAAAAAAAAAAGGAAAATATAAACCCTATTTGAAATTTCTTAAAGTTAGTACATACATTGTTGTTAAATTTCGGGCTAATCTATCCATTTTTCCAAGCCCGCTCTATCTTAGGTTTAGCTAATCGATGTCCTGATGGATATGTCTGGAGGTAAAGGTTTGGCTATTCAACCTAAAAACTCACTTGGGCAGAAAATAAATTGGGCTAAAATTTTCTTTTTTTTGGGCATTTTTTCCATTTACTTTAGCCGTTTTTCTTGGAAAAACTGCTACAAAATAGCCATTTGGCTAATCTTAGCCGTTATTTTATTCCATGTTTGCATGGCGCATCATGTTAAGAATTTTTTTACTTGCACTGTATGTTATACATTGTAGCCTTAATGTGCTCAGGCACATTGAGGTTAAACTTTCACTATTTTGGAGCAAGACTGCATTTAAATAGATTAGAGAAACAAATTGTCGAGGCGATATTATTGATAGGGCAGCAAAATTTAGAGTGGTAGCCATATTTGAAGTTGATATTTCTGAAACTTCCTTTTTATGCATGTGGCAGTGAATGAGGAGATATGTACATGCTTAATTGTTGGGCCTGTCAAAAGCAAAAATAAGAAATGTCATTTTCAACGTTATTTAGTAAGAAAAGGTGGTGGCGCTTTGCTTAAGATAAAGCCTAAAAAAAAACTCAAAAAAACCATACTTCCTTAAGAAATAGCTACTTAAAAACTACACCTAGTTATAAACCACACCACTTCAGAAAACCACACTTCTTAGAAAAACAACCACTTAAAAACTACATCTACTGATAAACTACACCTCAAAAAACCATACTTAGCTACTTAAAAACTACACCTAGTTATATAAACCACACATCAAAAAAACCATACTTCCTTAAAACATAGCTTCTTAAAAACTAAACTTCAGAAAACCATACTTCATTAAAAAACAACCACTTAAAAACTACATCCACTTATAAACCGCACTTTAAAAAACCAGCTATTTAAAAACTACACCTACTTATAAGCCACACCTCAAAAAACAACACCTTGATTAAAAAAATCACACCACTTCAGAAAACTATACTTCCTTAAAAAACAACCACTTCAAAACTACACCTCCTTATAAACCCCACCTCAAAAAACTATACTTCCATAAAAAACAACCACTTAAAAACCACACCTAGTTATAAACCACACCTGAAAAAACAACGCCTTCTTAAAAACAACACCCTCTTTAAAAAAAAACAACACTTCCTTTAAAAAAACCACATCTTAAAAAAAGACCACACCTTCCAAAAAAAAAACTATAGCTCCTTAAAAAAAACTATACTGCCTTCTCAATAAACCACACCTCCACATAACCACATGTAGATTTTTCGGAACAATGACATGTGGTCTTTTTTTTACTATTGTTTTTAAGTGTGGACCCAGAATTGGGGTTGTTGTGGATGACCATTATGCTCAAGAACATGAACTTGGCACGGAGGATTAAAAAAGATGAAATTTAGGCATGAGCCTTTCGGTGACACCTGAGTGAGCCTTTGCAACCTGAGTGAGCCTTTCGGTGACACCTGAGTGAGCCTTTCGGTGACACCCGAGTGCTATGATTTTGAGCAGACAATTTTGCAAAATTGCTTAGAAAAGTCCTACATGCACATCTTAGCCAGCTCCATGCATTCTAGTGTCTTGTAGTGCTCCATTCTAACTTTTCAATCTATTTGAACCTCATCTTAAAAAAATTCTCACAATAGCAAAAATCGAACCTCCCACCCATAGGGATGAATCCCCCCAAACCCCCCATGACAACCACTAAAGGCAGGCATCGTTTATGTTTGTATTATAATCCTTAATTGAAATTAAGCTTTAATCATGTTAGATAATATTAATGGCCAAGACCCTTAGAGTTAGAACCAAGACCCTTAAGCTAGATACAGACAGCATCTGCATTTATCTTAGCTTAGTTGTCGCTCTTATCTTGCTAAGTGTCTTCTTGTCTACATATAGGTAGCCTTTTTCTTAGAAATCCAGCTAGTTGTCAAGGGCTTAGAAATTGTTGTCACATGTTGGTATGATACACAAAAACACGTTATAGATGCACTACCATCAAGTATCTTCCACCATGCCTTGTAGCATAGATAATAGGAATTCATTCTATCTAGGTAATTTAGTCTAATATACCAAGTGCCAAATGCCAAATGCCAAGTGGATCATTTGAGGTAGAGTGGATAAAGGTATAAAAATAGAGTTGTAGAGTAAGTAGACATAAATAATTGTTATTGTTGTAGTATTAGTTGCCTTGTGCACTTAGGGCATAGGTCAGGAGAACCTTCATTGAAGATCCTCGAGGCCTCGACACGGGAGCCACTCGACAACATCAACGGATTGAAAGCAGAGGGCAACCTTATGGAGGAAACTTCAGCAAATCAAAGGCCAAGATGGTGTATAGGGAAGCTCGGAGACAAATAATAAAGGGGAGCCTATAGGAAGGACGATTGCGACATCAAGAATAGACACAAGAGTTGCCAAGAGGGCTATGCAACAGCCAATGGGCATCACGGCACTTACAAAATTGATCACATTACAGGAGGAACATCTCCTAGTCAAGGATATTCTCCAAGTGCCATATTATTTCAAGGAAGGGCCCCACATCGATGACTAATGTCACAACTATGCCACCAACAAGTAGACGACTTCATTGACTTATGACATCAAGAGTTCTTAAGGATGAGACTGGACATACCTCCTAGGAAGGGCAACTATTGCAGATATACAGGCCATAGTGGTATCAGATTTAGACTTCAAGCAAAGATGCTTTGGTAAGGAGGTATTACAAGCCAACAAGGGTGGGTTTGCTCAGGAATAGGAAAATGGGGAGACCGCAACAAACTTCTTCCTCATCAGCCCCGATAATTCAGAGCAACTACATCAACCTCGACAGCACCATCTCAAGATCATGACGATCTTCCACCTTAGAGATTGGAGGTCAAACACCATCAAGAAGAGGCACCATGGGGGAACCAAATACCAACATTACTAACTGATCAGTCGAGATTATAGTCCCTGCACATGGATGCAAATAAACTTTTCTCAGGAAGAGAAGTTGCGTAGTTAGAAGTGCTAAAGCACTCAACATTGTCATCAGCCTTATAACAGCAGCATGTGGCCACCAAGACGAAGAATCGAATCGACAAGGTCAACACAACAATACCATTTCAGGAGTTAGAAGAATCATCCTCAAATCTCGTAACCTGCAGATGAGTCGACATGAAAGATTTTACACAGTGGTGAAGATTACCTTCAAGCCTTTGGGATGCGACTCCAAGCCTTACGTCGCCAACTACATCATCAAGTCCACTAATATGGATAACTTTAATGAAGGTAGTCAACATCAACATTAAGGACGAGCAGAGTCAGAATATGTTCAACATGAATGATTATACAACAACTCCAAGGAGACCAGATTTTTCAACAAATTATAGATCATCGCCTAACTACTCCAACGACTAACGACTACATCAGCTTTAAGCAAGCTAGAGGATCTATCAGATAGTTGAATATCTTAGAATTATGGATGATAACATCCGTGATGGGACTGAGACGAAATTTCGAGTAGATTTTTGTCATTTCTTTTAAAAAAGATGGACCCAAGAATTGAGCAAAGCTTCAAGGATTGGGAAGAAAAATGTATGGAGTACAATAATTGTATACATTGATGATAGATATCCAACATATTGAAACCTCTTCATGAGTTTGATCACCTCGCTAAGCAGGATTCAATAATAGGATAACCATCGACCATGTATATGACGAGTACCTCCACAACATAAGGAATAATCCGACCAAATGAAAGGAAGCAATCTAATTCTAATAAGTCCGGCCAACTTCTTAGATGCCATCAACTCAAAGGTAGGACTATTTCAACAGGGTAATAATTAAGAAAGGGGAGATCCTAGATTATAAATTAGATCTAAAACAAGAATAATTATTTAATTGCATAGTTTTATGTCCAAAGGAAATGTCATGCTGACTAATCTTGTGGCCATAGGATTTATGTAAATAATTCTTTAACCTGTAACCTTGCACCTCCTAGGGCCTCCTAGATGGCGGACACCTTTAAGAGTAAGACAGTAAGCCTAAATCTAGGCTAAGTAAGTATGGCAAGGCTGAGCAATTAGCATCACCAAAGGAACAAGCGTCAAGTTCGACTTCAACCTTAAGCAGAGAAAAGTAGAGCATCGACGCCAACTTATGTACATTGGCAGGTATGACCTCATAATAGGCATGGAATGTTAAAGCCGACTAAGGCTATAACTGATTGTCATAAGCAAGAGATGTTTATCCCTAGCACTAAAGGATGCGTAACGCATGTCAGTGAAGCAACTACTTCAGTGCATCATGAGGATGAGAGTGTACATACGTAAGCTACAAGTCGTCGACCCCGACAACAAGAATAAGAAGGAAGATGCTACTCCTAAATAGTTGCCTTGGCTGATTGCTAGCTAATCAAGAGCTTTTGCTCTATAGAGACGTAGAGTGTGAAATCACTCTTGCTCCACATTCAGAGCTGACCAGCAAAGCTCCTTATAGAATGAGCACTCCCGAGCTACAAGAGCTTAAGAAGCAGTGTAGGAGTTGCTCGACTTGGGATCCTTTCAGCCAGGGTGGAAGTCTAAGGATGTATATCAACCATCGACATCTCAATAAGCAGACGACGTAATGGATCAGCCCAAGGATCAAATAAGAATGAAGGCAGAAGATAATTATAAGACTGTTTCAGGACACGATATGCCCCTGAGTCTATCGAATGCTCCACCAACTTTTAAGCACTTGAGGAATGACATCCTCAAAGATTTCTTGGATGAGTTCGTCATCAATTCATCTTCGACGACGTCGTGATCTACAACCAATCAATGGAAGAACATGCAGTCCATTTGAGGAAAGCCTTGGAGATGCTAAGACGTCGCCACTTATTTGCAAGCTTTTGAAGCATCATTTTTCAATGCCATCTCTAGTTCGGCAAGAAGATAGAAGAAGCCATCTCCTCTAGCATGGAGTTCAAGCACATATGGGCTATCTTTGCAAGAGTGCAAGGACGGATAAGGAAAGAGAAACCTTCAAACATTTTAAAAAGGAAGGCAATATTTTATATCACAAGAACAACTATGCGGGCTTGAAGCATCAGGAGTAAGGAAGTTACTCTCTCATGACACGCATAATAGCCATATTACCGGCCATGCAGGATTTATAAAGGCCTACTTTAAGATTAGAAATAGCTACTTCTGGCCGGGCATGAAGAAGCTGATAGTAAGGTATATCTAAGAATGTCAGTTGTGTCAGCAGACAAAGGCGGAACACCTTTGAATTCCAGGAGTTTTGGAACCTTGGGCGGTGCCAAACGCCAAGTGGGAAGTTATCAGCATGTAATTCACAGCAGGCCTTCCAAGGACAACAAGGAGCTTTGATGCCTTGATGGTTGTGGTAGATAAGTTATAAAAAAAGAGCACATTCTTGCCATGCTGCACACAGACACAGCTTTGAATCTAGCCTTATTGTCTACATATGAGATCTTTTTTAGGTTGTACGTTTTGCCCAGGTCGATCATCACTTATAGAGATCCGAAGTTCTTTAGCGCCATTTAGCAAGACTTCTTCAACACGATCTGCACCAACTTATGGATGAGTTTTGCTTATCATTCACAGTAAAATAGGCAAATGGAGCGCACCAACAAAAGTTTGAGGACATATTGAGAAACTATATTGGAACAAGCAATCCAAATGGGCCGATTGCATCCACCTAGTCGAGTTACGTACAATAATACGAAGCAAGAGTCATCATCTACCTCCAAGATCAATTATAGTTATCAATGCTTGGCCCCAGTTATGTGGCATAATCTAGTGCCCAAGGTGGAAGTTTCTCAACAACGACAACAGATATACAACAACTTGTGCCAGAAGTGCGAGAATATCTTCAAACCGCATGGGCACATCAGAAAAGTCTAGTAGATAGACATAAATCTCCTCGAGAGTTTGTTGTGGGAGATAAAGTTTAGCTCACGTAAAGGTCAAACAAGTGAAGCTTCGCATCGGCAATTGTAAGTAGCTTGCTCCAAGGTGGGCGGGACCTTTCAAGATTTTGGAGTGAGTAGGGAGCCAAACCTACAAGCTTAACTTGCTTGCCCATCTAAAGGGTCCACAAGTCTTCCATGTGAGCCTACTTAAGAGGCATACCCCAAACCCAGAGGAGGTTTTGGAGACTCCAACTTGTTGGAGATGATGGAGGAGCAAATTGAGATAGTCCCCGAGCTAATTCTCGACAAAGCATTTAAGGAGACAATAAGGCCTCAGTTTCCCTAATACTTGGTCAAGTGGAAGCACTTGTCCGTGGAAGATGCAACATGGGTATTAAAGCAAAATCCAAAGAAGCAATACCCGAAATTCTTGGAGCAATTCGACGGCCAAGTCATCTTCGAATTGGTCGACATCATCCTGTCATGTGCTCTTAGCTAACCTTGTGTATGCCTTAGTGTTAGTGCAAGAAAGCGTATTCATATGCAAAGATCTTGGAGTGTAGACGATGATGAGATTCCCCACATGGGCGTTCTCTAGGCCTGTACGCACCAAGAGTGCGCATGACCAGGAGGGTCATGTGAAAGGAGTGTAGCATCATGGGCAATGATGGGATCAGTGGAAACCGAGCTTAAACCTTTAGGGCCATGATGCGCTGCGGGGATGCATGATCGTGAGCGATGATGGGATCATCGTTAAGATGTTCTCTATGCCATGATGCACGCACGTATACATGACCATAGGGGGTTATGATGAGGTAAGTGTGATCATGCGCGATGATGGGATCATCTGAGACGATCTACACTGCGGATGTACATGATGAAGGGGATCTTGTACAAGGTAGCACCCGATCATGGGCGATGACAGGATCGTCTTAAACGGTCCTTAAGCTCAAATCCTTTGGGCCATGATCGAGTGCAAGGTAGTAGAGGTAACCTTGAGCTAGTAGTTCAGCTCACGGAGGTAATTAGGGGGGTGTTTCTCTAAAACCACAAATTTATTAACTTAAATAACGTAATGTGCTACTTGTGCAGGCCAGTGAAAGGAAGCATGGAGGAGGGAGCACGTTACGAGAAGACAGAAGTCATAGATTTTAGACTTAACTATGAACTCCTAAATTTATTGTAATAATATTATGTGTGCATACTTTTATAATAATACTTGTTACGGTTATATAATTTTCAATGCTTGATGGCCTCAGATCTCTGCTTATATACTGAACACAGATACGATATTCTAGGGTCAAACCTATGGACAAGAACATTAACCCGAAGACATCTGTGAAGAATCTTCCACCAAAGTACATCTACTTAAGGTCAAGTAGCTTATATTTTGAATTAAATCCCCCAAATCTTCTTCACACGAGGGGTGATGTAAGACAACGAGACACCAAAATTATATAATACAAGTAAAAAATCAACACCATTTAGTATATCACTTTCACACGTTCTAGTATTTGTCAAATCTCACTATACTATATACCCTAGTTTGTGGGAGCATGCACCACAAAAGGGATCATTATCTATGGCTTAAAATGAGGCACAACTCCTGAATATGCCCATCTAACAGCTCTCTATGTTCGAAGGCACCCCTCACGTGAATATATACCCAAATAAAAGGGGTTTCAGGATGAATATAATAAAAAATATAGGATGTAATGGTTTAACGTTGTGGAAAAATAAATTGTCATACACTACAAGATAAAAGCAGTAATATACCCAAGATTGTCATGTAAAATGACTTTGAAAACCTGTTAGGCTCTATTTAACTGTAGTAAAAACTCTAGAATTCAAAATAAGTTAACGCAGATTACATATTTCTAAATGTAAAGTCAATCAATGGAATATAAGGTAGATTGCAATGCAAATCTCGAGTGTCAAAACATTTTTGGTTAAAATGCCACGGAATAATATGTGGCACGTGGCATTGTGGCTTCTAGGTGAATGTGACCTAACTAATTTTTATGTCTTTTGAAGTAAATAAAATTGATATCCTCACATATAGCACCAATTTTTGAAGGACAAAGGATCTAATACATGACTATCTCCTCCATGCAACCGATAATTGTCTTCGCACTTCTACAAAGTTTTTATAATCTCTAGAATGATGATGTAAGAAAGCTTTTATTAAGATGGCAAAGTGTGTATGTGACATAAGACTTCAATAAGAAAATGTATTTAATGATATTCAATCCATTAATAAAAGTACTCGCTACTTCAATTTAATGATATTCAATCCATTAATAAAAGTACTCTTATAAATCCGATGACAATATATAGCTTCTAGGCATCAGAGATACCGCTACAACAAACTGAAGATGACGATTGCAATAGTATACTATGCAATTTGATCTAAAGGGATGGAGACATTTATATAGTCTATGTGTTGCATTTGACTTATGAGATACTGCAATCAACAAGATGTTTGGCACATGCTTGATAGGGCATGAAGACATCTATTTGATGAAATTAACCTACATGTTGAATTATAAAAGAGAAAAGGATGCTTAACACATGTTTGATCCAAGCCAACATTTTTAAGAAATGATCAACTTGTTATTAATAACTTGATGTATGCATGCCCTGATTGAGGATTGATTATATGTCGTCATCAAAGAGGTCATCAAATTGACAAAGTTGTTGCACTCATAAGCCATGTGGTAGTTGTGCTTGCACAAGCCATAAATAATGGTATTGGAAGAGGGTTCTTCTTGTCTCCCCTTATTTATTGATAATGAAACAAGATTGGACACTTCGGCCATAGAATTTTTAGACGATTTTAACTTTTTAAGTTGCATTTTTAGGTTTCATGTTAATTCTTTTGAAGTCCCTCCCCTTTAAGGGTTTGATCGAGATTTCGTGGTGGAGAGGTTCCGCGGACGTTAAAAAATTTCTTCTTCTTTTGTCATTGTGTACCTCATGGCAAAGATTGTCTAGGAACCTCTAGATCAGGGTTGATCTTAAGGGGTCATTTAGAGACAAATGGCTATATTTTAAATTTTAAAAAATGAAGTATTAAAGTTGAATTGGTTACTATTGAAAATATTACTATTTTATTTTATTTTTTGCCAAATCTTTGACATTTTATCCTCCTACCTTTCTTAAATTACCGTGCATTCTTAAGTTCAGATTTGAAGCTTCGCTGAGTGTTTAGGATCATAGATTTGCCCCTTATCACCCTCGTAGATCAAGTAATTCCTTGCTAGTTATAGTTCCCAATAGTACTCAACAATTGTCAACATCTGCTCAATTTTAGTGAGACGTACTAGAATCATATCCCATTATGTATGTAATTGAAATCTAATTTTCTTTTTGTCAATTACCATAATACCACTGGTAAGATTTGTCTAAATTTCTATGAAACAATTCAAGTTCGAAAAAGTAATTACCAACATAACTAATCTAGAAAATATGCGACTTGCCTGACCTTCTAAATTACACCTATGAAATATGGCTTAGTGCCATATTTGAAACACAGAATGCTAAAAAACAAGTAAATAGAAGATGAATCATGATTTAAATAAAGCCAGAGCATTGCATTGTTTACAATAACGTATAACATAAGGTATGGTGGCTAACATGGCTATAGAAATTTGGCAGAACTCTTAGAGACTATGGACTAAGGGTAGTTGAAATTTGCAAAACATTTCTTCCTCTAAAATAGGGGATTCCCTTACATTAGCAATGTACGTTGAGATTTGCAAATGAAGATTTCTTTAGGAAGGAAAAAAGATTCCATTCCACAACCCAGGCAGCTAATCGTGAATTGACTACATGTGAACCAAGGAGGCTAGAGTGAATTGACTACATGTGAACCAAGGAGGCTAGAGTGAATTGACTACATGTGATATATGTTCTGTACTTATCTAATGAGGAAGAAAAGCTCGGCGTCTTTAAAAATAAATTAAAATAAAATATATAAATTGGTTTACATGGACAAGAGGAAGCACGATTCAATGCGACCCCATCCCTTGCATACAACATTGGGATGAAATCAGGGTTGGAAATTGAAGGCTGCAAGCCTTGCAAGACCCTAAAAACCATGCAAAATAAAGTCCAAAAAAAAGTAGACCTTCAAAAACAAGTCTACATTTTCCATAGCCTTGCAAAATGAAAGTCAAATTTTTTTTTGCCATGCAACAAAAAGTCTACTTTTGGCATAGCCATGCACTTATACCCCTATTTAAATATATGTATTATATACATATTATGTATCAACTAACCATTGTACTATTACGATATAAATACCATATATACTAGAGAAATAAAAATTGGAGAAATCAAAGAAAGAAGTAAGGAATAATATATATAAATAGTAAGAAATTCATTATTTACATTATAGCATTATAATTATGGTTTGGCATGGTGGCAAGTAATATTGCCAACTGAAATTTGGATGCTAAAATATTTCATTTGCTTGCTTTATGAAATTCTCTTTTCTTTCTTTGATACTTCTAACGTTGATGATTGTGCGGCTCAAATTTGTGTCCCGAATCATTAGATCATGCCCCGAATCCGTCAAAGCATGCCCCGAATCAACAAGGTTGGATCAACTGAATCCATTTGAGCAGCCAGAATGCATGAAACAAACTCGATTACGGAATCTTCGAATCGATTTGGGCAGCCAGAATACAAGACAATGCTTCTTGCTGAAGAACGAAATTTCAGAACTGTAAGTTGTCTAGGAAGACCTGAAATTTAATGATGTTCATACAATATTTATGTATTAAATATTGCGAGTGCATTGTTACGTTTAAGTATTTTGAGAAGAAAAAAAATTAAGGCCGCGCATTGTCACTTTTACACTAACAATGCAAATGAAAGTCTAATTTATATTATGCCATGCAATTTGAAAGTACACTTTTTAGGGTGACCTTCAAAAAAAAGTAAGGGCAGCCCTTCAATTTCCAACCCTGGATGAAATTGAAGCACCAATGTGATAAAGATCGAACATCATCATGCTTAAACGAACTTAAATCTTAGAAGTTTCAATAAAATGTGTTTTCTTTTTTAACTTGTGGCTTTAACGTGCCGCTGGGGCGAATATACCACGAATATGTGTGTGGTTTAGAGCCGGTTCACATGCAACAATGGTCGGAGAGGGGCCCTGTTATACCCTTTGTAAATTTGTGATGGCCGGTGATGGTGGGCGTAAAATGGCATGGCATTTTACACGATGGTGAAGGTCGCGATGGTGCATGTGAATCCAGCCTTAGGCGCTAGATCAAAGCAACCCAATGTCATATAGAAATGTAAAATTACCATAGGGCTAATAAATAGGCATAGCATATAGCTAGATCAAAGCAACCCAATGTTATATAGAAATGTGAAATAACCCTAGGGCTAATAAATAGCCATAGTATATAGAGACCAGGGCAAAAGCATGAGGCAAGAGGTAGTTGAGGAAAGGGACAAAATACAGTTGGGCTAACAAGACTTTTTAACTAAATTTACAATGTCCCAATCATGAAGCTTTTTTAAGGAACAAGTAATATTACACCCAAGCCTTTCTCTATACATAACAAATACATATAAATACATTATCCAGCTTCAACGCCCAGCCTGTTATCTCCATAATGCACCATGCAAATCCAAGCACAGCAGCCTTCATGTGCTCAGATTCCCAAAATATCTCCAAATCCAAGGTGAGGATTAAAAAAATGGCTCTAGAATCTGAGCTCCTCGTGTTTGATGCCAGAAAACTTATTCTGCAACTCGACCACATTCTACAGGGATCTAGTAAGCTCTCAGGCAAGGCCCCAAAATCAGAGTTTTCCTGCTGCAGAAGCTCATGCTTATATCAGATCATCATTTATCACTTATCATTAGATCAGATCAATCAGATCAAAAATAGTTATCCTATATCATCATCAAAGATATCTCGATCATTAGGATCATTGATTCATTATATATCCTGTTCTTCACAGAGCGCCAACCGAAAAATTCCGCAGATTCCTAAAATAATCGGACCCGCGAAGCAGTTCCAAACCAAATCCACGCAATTCTGAATCTACAGCGGTCCAAAAAAATCTGGTCAAACAGCTCAATGATCGGAATCAAGGAGCTCCTTTCTAAGCTTACGAGAGAACGACTGGCAAGCGTCAGAACTGAGGCTAACAGCGGCAGCAAGGGCCATGAATACGGCAGCATCTTCAACACAGGAAACAAATTTGGTAGCCAATTGGACAACGGAACGGGTACCCTTTTTCTCATTTTGGACAGAGCAATTCATAACAAAACCGCCCACAACCGGAAGTGAAAGATTAAAGCTACAATCCCCACTGCTGTGTGGTGTTTCCACAGGCGAAATGGGTGGGGATAATTCTGCTTTCAATCTGCTTGTATCGATAGAAAACTCCCCTCCCTTTTTAGATCTAATAACGGTTTCGGATATCAAAACCCCACTTCCCATTCCGGCAACACCTCCTCCTTCAGCTACGAGCTGAAATTTAAGCCCTAATCCTCCATTTGCTCGTTCTCGCCATGCTTCTAGACGGCCCCAAGGTCTCCAGTTATCCAATGCTCCATGTTCTGGTCTTAAAATTAACCATGCTCCTGGGTTAGATCTGCTTACTCTGTCAGATCCTGTGAAGGGCACAAACGGAGTTACCATTGATGCCGCTGCAACAGGGGACCCTGATAAATCGTGTATCATAACTACCCATCCCTTTCTTTCTCGCCTTGGTTTTTCTGTATGATGATCTACCACAGTATGTAGCCCAGTTCTGCTGTTTGATCGTGGTGTGTCTGGCTGTATAAACCTGCAGAAAAATCCAGCCAGCGGCAAGATTAACCACATGATTGTTTCAATTTTAGGCTAAAAATGTTTAGGTCGTACTGATTTTATCAAATGCCCTGTTCTTCAATCTTTTTCTTTCGATCCGAGAACAGGGGAATTTAGAAACGAGACAAGCTTAAAGAACAGATTTAGAATCTTTTTTTCACCTTGATCGAGTTCGATCTTTGCTGAACTTGCAGCTAAATATTGGCTGTTTAGTCTTGCCATGGCCTTGAACGATTTGTGGAGAAAGAGCAATGTCTCCGTCGAACTGGAAGACATAACGAGGATCTGCCTCGACCTTCACAAGAACATGGAGCTGAGCTCTTGGAGTAGAAGATTGAACCAGCTTATTGCCACAATCTTTTCCAATATCAATCCATCCGTTATGAATCTGAACAGGCATTTCCTCCATCCATTCTGGCCCTACCGGAATGCTCAGAGTTCCTAAAAGCTTACCTTCACTTAATCCGCAAGAAGTGCCCTGTCTGCCAGTATAAATCATAACCTCCAGAAAAGGCCGTGAAGATCTGACACAAGAAGAAGAAGAAAAAAGCTTGGCCACAGCATCTTCGTCCAGGTAAAAACTCGCAGCGACATTTAACGGATTTGGATCTGCAGATTCGGGAGTTAAGAGCGGCACAGGGGCAGATTGAACAGGTGAATTCGGCAGCCTGACCTCGCAGAAACAGGGCGAAGAAGAGGAATGGACTCGATTTGTAGCGCCTTTTGTTGCGACAGGGATACGTAATCCCAGAGCGGCAACCGAAACCTTAACGAATGATCTTGGATCCATGAAAAGGGAGCTAGAAGCTGGAAGCCATGATCGTAAGCGATGATCTTAAGCCATGGAAAAAAAATCCAACAGAATGCGAAGAAAAGACCGAGACTAGCAGATCCGGCAGAAAAAAGAAGATAATCGGGCGAGTTTTTGGAGTAACAAAGCAGGGGAAGGTCTGGCTATGGTGGACAAGCCGGAGCTGAGGTTCGTGATGTCCAGCTATGGCAGAGCACGACCTTCAAGGGCCCGCATTTTTGGTCTTGTGCCCTAACCCTAATCCCTTCACATTGTTTGCACATGCATTACCAACATGTCCCAACAACTTGTAAACTAGAAACCCCCCCTCCTTCTATCTATTAGTTTATTATTGGCATCTCCATGTGGTCTTGCCCCACTCCCTCCGGCTATGCTCTCTAGCTCTTCTCTGTTTGTATAGTTTCCATAGTCCTTTTGTGCCCGTGGACGATAAAATTCAATTCAATGCATTTATGTCCTTTTGGCTCTCCCTCATCCTTAGCAGCATCATCTGCCGCATTCCCCCAATGGATGATAAAATTTAATTCAATGCATTATGTCCCTTTGGCCCTCCCTCATCCTTAACAGCATCATCTTCCGCATTCTGCATTCCCCTCCCCCTCCTCAACTAGTATGTTAGAACTGTTAGTAACCACTGAAGAGTGCCAAATTGATCACTAATTGGACACTTTTAACCCTAGCTTCTCTAGCTATATTGTCAGTTGGTCAAAATAAAATAGAGATAGTTATCTCAACAAATGATCATTTCAAACTTCAGTTAGTAGAAAGGGGTTGATCATGCCGAGAAAAATCTTACCCAAAATCAGTTTGTAAAAAAATTGGCTTCATGTCAACTACACAATTACCATGCTTGCATATAGTAGGTCAGTTTCATTGTTTTCCTCAAAGTTATCCTTTGCCATCGCTTGATCATTAAAATATGCTTCATCTACACTCATATGGAAGAGCATTAACACCTTTCCAACCAAAAACTTGCAAGTTATCCCGCAATTATCTTTGTTACTGCTCGTTTGGGCGTGATTTTGCAAGTCAACATCCCCCCCAGCCCCTTTGTGTGTGTGTGGGGAGGATGGATGGTGCACGCACTAGTGAATCGCCTATCAAAGTAAGATTTACCTCTAGATGAGATGTTCAAGTTGAACAATTTATTGAACTAGTTATGAGGACAGTAACTTATGGGCATAATGGGTGTCTAGCAGTTACAAGGACATTGGGTTGTTAGAGCAAGATCATAAAGATTTTACTTCAATAACGTGTGGTCCAATTTAAGTAAATGTTAGTTTAAGGACTTAATGAACAAACTTAGAACAAAGGGGAAATAAATTTGAGCAAATCAATCTAAGATGGTGTTAGTTTACAAATGACTATAAATGAGACTAATTGCAAATACTTATTGCTTCTTGAGACATGACACCTATAAATTCACAAAAATGCAAGAGAATTTGGATCAAGGTTTGGGAAATTTTTGAAGCATAATCGGCAACTTTCTTGCTGGATGTAGCCTAACCTACCAAGCACATGCTCCCGCTCCATTCCTACCAAAAGCAGGAAGAAACATCGCTTTCTTTTAACAAGAAATTATACTACTCTCTTTCTAAACTATAGTGTGAATTTTCAAATCCACACTATAGGTTACAAGGATTCCAAGGAATTTTCCAGTGTACCCTACATGTGGTTGTGTCATGCTAGACAAACAAAAACACATTAATGTGTCTGCTTCTCACATCATTAAATACATCAAAAGGACATGATAAGCCTCTATCTACATGAGGGCCAGATTTTTTGGATCAAAGCATAGTTCTCCCTTTTATAACAAATAGATGGAACAGCTGCACATCATATCCAAAACAACTGCACATAGCTACATGTCAATATCGTACATAAATTCAAAGCCAAAACAAACTTCTTTTTGCACCCGTTGTCTTGACATGTGTGCTTTGAACCTTCTTAAAATAAGTGCACCTATATGATTCTTATAAATTATAAAATTTCGTCTTTCTTCTAGAGAAACCTTCATATTTTCATTATCTAGTGGCTATAAACACACTTCCAAATCACACTACCAAGAGCAACTTCTATTTAAAAAAAACAAAAACAAAAACAAAACAAAAACAAAGAGAGGGTCACGTGTTAAGGCCCTAAATTGCTATACCGAAAGTCATGGGTTCAATGCCTCATTGTGGATTCAAGGACCCACTTCAGCCATGTATAGTGGTCATGAGTCACCCTTGCAGAGGAATTTTCCATTTCCAAGGCATCAATTGAAGGACCTTCAGGCTGTAATATTTCTTCCATCAAGAATTTTAAATGGAAATACAAACTGGATAAAAAGCGAAGGAATTATTCCAATTCCCTTGTTCTGTAGCCAATGGACCTCAAATTTGAACCATAAGCATTTATTCCACGAAGACCAATCAGCCTATCGAACTTAATACAAAAGCGCAGCAGGTGTATTACTGCCCGTATCAAAAAACCCTCGCCTCAAAGTGTTTTCAAGGGAAAAACCAAGGCAGCTATAAGACTGTTGATAAGCTGTACAAATAGACGTGATGAAATATATATACACGTAAGTGGTTTTCCGTATCCGAGCCCTCATATCTATTACCCCCTAAACCTTAGTCTTGGCCAGAAGGGGAAACTCGCCATCAACGAGTTCTTTTAATCTAAGGAGCCCAAATTGCCAATCATCTGAAGCACATTGCATTAGCGCCATTGCAAGAAAGGAGGAGAGAATAGAATAGAATAGAGGAAACATATCGGAAGTGAGTCCAATAGAGTCTTCTATGAGTCTCTTCGTTTTGTGGCAGGTATAATCCAACATGGTTATTTATCTCAATGTTGGAATATAAATATACTGACTAAGCATAATGTGCTGAAACAGCAGTGTTTCAGCACTTAGCACACATGTGCTGAGAAGGTGCTGAAATGTACAGAAGGCATCACTTTGTCAGCACTGAGCACCGACCAATCAGTGCCGTAATTAGTGGACGGTGGTTAAACGGTAGACTACTATTCCTAGTCTCACCAGTTGTATATATTGATTGTACGTTATGTACTATGCAATGCTCATAAATAGAGATTGTATTTCCTATTTCTTTTCTCAATAGAGTTATTCTTGTTCTTCTATTCTATCTCTTGAGTCGATCTTGCAGGGTTTGTGCTGGTTTTGCACTAGTTCTATCATGGTATCAGACGCTTTCTTGATAGAAGAATAGAGCAAGTTATTGGAGAAGCATCCAAATTGGATGGGCCATTGTTTCTAGAAGTTCTTTGGCTGAGATTTGGTGGTGGAAAATCTCATTTGCAGCATTGGAGAAGGGATGAAGTGTTTTGGAAGAGAGTTTCGGATTTTCCAGCAAGTTCTGGTGTGAGATTTGAGTTCTTCAAGACCTTTTTGGCGACAAAATTCAAGATTCAACTTTTCTAATGGGTGCTTTGTTTGGTGACGAATTTGTTTTCTCAACCATCTTTTTGGCTGCTGGAAGCAGGAGAAATTCATGGATCCATTCAAGTTCTCACAGAATGCAAAGCTCACTAATAATAATTACCATGCTTGGAAGAAGTTTATGGCAAATTATTTGATATTTAGTGATATGGGAGCGGTGTTTGATGAAGACTTTATCAGCACCAAGTCAGCAGATGCTGGCAGGATAAACCAGAAAGCTTGTGCTCTTGTCAAAATATTGGTTGAAGAGACAATTAGTCATGAAATCAACCATTTTACTGAGTTTAAGGAGATGTGGTCTCATTTGGAGAAGTCTCTTGATAGCAAGGGTGCGGCCACTCAAATGCTGATCCAGAACAAAATGAGACATGCCCAACTAGGTGATTTCAAATTTGTCACAGCATACCTTACTCAGATAAAGCAATGGCGCTTGGATTACATGGCTGCTGGTGGAGTGCTGTCTGAAAAACTTCTGATTCAAGATACCTTGATTGGTCTTCCTCCTTCGTATGATATTATCTCTTCGAAGATCAGGTACAAGGAGAAGATTGATATAGCAAAAGTAACCATTCTCCTGCAACAAGAGGAGTTGGTGCAGAAGCAAAGGGATGGGAGAGTGGACCATGCTAATTTTGTGTCTACTTCTTGGGCTGACACCCAGAAGAAGTTTGCTGATAGCAAAGACTCTAGGAAATCAGAAAATGTGAAGTCTGATGGTAAGAAATCTAAGGAGTTCAAGTGCTGAAATTGTGGTGAAAAGGGTCATTACAGTTCATATTGTAAGAAGGAGAAGAAAAGCTCAAAAGATAGTGACACGAGAAGCACAGCCACCAACTCTAAAGGAGAGACAAGTGCCGTTGCGTGTGCCACTTTTGATGTTGAATATCTAAATCTTGCGGCAGCGGCCAGCACCTTACAGAAGGACTGGATTTTGAACTTAGGAGCCACGGTGAGTAGGATTGGGATCATCCCGTGCCACTACTTCAGGCAAATGTGAGTTCACTGGAGAAACCACTAGAGAGGGAGAGAAAGGTCTACCAGCAGCTGCTATCAGATCTCCAATATTTAAGCTGCTGACATTGTGAACTGCAGGAGAATCACTCGAAAATATACCATCATACACAACATCTTCAACGAACTGAACTGACCTGCTTACAATAACCTGCTTGTTGGAAGGATCATACAACTTGTAACCTTTCTGATTTTCTAGATACCCATTGAAGATGGATGGCTTTGACAGCCTTGTCATGCAACTTCTCATACTTTTTAGCTTCTCAGCAGGTATGGAAGCATAAGCCAAGCATCCAAACAACCTCAAATGAGACATATCTGGTTTCATTCTCCAAAATGCTTCATAAGGAGTCACATCCTGGACTGCCTTAGTAGGCGACCTATTTGCCAAATATGCTGCTGACACTACTGCCTCTCCCCAAAAAGATTCAGGCAGTTGCTTGTGACTCATCATAGATCTTGCCAAATCAAGCAAAGATCTATTCCTCTTTTCAGCTACACCATTTTGTGGATGAGCATAAGGAATGATTAACTGTCTTTCAATACCTTCTTCCATGAGAAACTCATCAAAGGCATTAGAAACATATTCACCTCCATTGTCACTTCTCAACTTTTTTATTACTATAACCCTGTTTGCTTTTCGACTGCTGCTTTGAAGGCCTTGAACTTGCCAAGCACCTCAGATTTGCGGTGCAAAGTATACACCCAAGTGTACCTACTGAAATCATCAATCAAGGTCAAGAAATACCTCTTTCCACCTAGTGAAACATCAGGCATGCACAAATCAGAATGCAGCAGCTCAAGAGGTTGAGTTGCTCGATGAATAGCCTGCTGTGGAAAAGGCTGTTGAGGTTGCTTTCCGAGATGGCATGCAACACACTTAAGCTTGACACATTTTAGAGAGGGAATACCTGTACCATCTTGTTCTTGTACAAAGCATGTACAGCAATGCCTCCAACATGACCAAAACGAGCATGCCACAGATGCTCAGCAGTCAAATCAGCACATACAAGACCATGTTCAGTCTTATGAACTGAACCATCAAAGTCATACAAGCCATTCTGCAGCATCCACTGTGCCATGAACTGCAGACTTTTCAAGTCAATTCCTTCAAGTGGATTCCTGCCCAGCAGATAGGCTTTGCCATTTCCGAGAACAATGTGATGGCCTGCTTTATCAAATTCAGCAGCAGACATGATATTAGACTGTAATCCGGGAGCAAACATGACATTTCTCACCTTACTAACTACATCACGTCCATGCAATTGAAAAGCTACAATCCCCTTTCTTCTGATAGGAAAAGAATATCCATCACCCATCTTCACATCACCTCCAGATCGAGGTTCAAGTTCAGAAAACACATCTGAATCTCCAGTCCTATGGTCCATGAGCAGGTTGGTTCCTTTCATGGGAAGTCCAGCACACATGAAGGTACTGTAGCACCTGATCCAGCACCTGTTACAGCACCCATTGTAGCACCTGCTATACCTCCTGTTATTGAACCTAGGAGATCAGCACGTCTCAAGGAGAAACAAATTGTTGCAGAACCGGTTGCGGCACCTATTGTACCTGTTGTTGAACTTAGGAGATTAGCACGTCTGATGGAGAAACAGGAGAAGTCTAATGGATCATGTAACCTTGCCTTAATGGCAAAGGTCCAGGATCATGTAACCTTGCCTTAATGGCGAAGGTCCAGGATCATGTTGATCCAGCAAACGTACCTATATGGACGTCCTGGGCTCGATATGGGTGCGCCGAGGTGGCCCATGGATTTTGGGGGGCTCAAGACGGATGCGAGGGTCGCTAAGGAGGCATTCTCTAGTACACCCAGGGATCCATCGTGATCGAGAAGGGGAAGCCTCCCTAACCTGCCTCATCGGACCGGGGAGATGTAACCCGAAGTACTCTCATAGGGTGACTCCATGAGATTGCGTTTCCGGAAGGCTACAATCACGCCATAACATGTTCCAGCCTATCTGCAAAGTGTGCAAAGGAGGGATGGATGGAGTGGACTACCCTAGCCATTGTTCTATGCCAGCCAATGCCATATTGCACCTCTGGGTTTGACACTCCCTGGGTCACAGACGATGTGCCTATATGGATGTATTGGACTCGAACGGACGCGGTGAGCCGGCCTTTAGATTTAGGGGAGTAAGTCGGGTATGGATACGGGAGTCACTGCTGTGGCACGTATTCTCTAGCACACCAGGGATCCGTCATGCCCGAGGAGGGGACGCCTCCCTGACCTGCCTCATCGGATCGGGAAGATGTAACCTGGAGTAGTCTCATAGGGTGATTCCATGAGGTTGCATCTCCGGAAGGCTACAATCATGCCATAGCATGTTTCAGCCTACCTGCAAAGTGTGCACATGAGGAGCGGATGGAGTGGACTACCCTAGCCATCGTTCTATACCAGTGAACGCCATGTTATACCTCTGTTTGATGTTATCTTGAGGGCCTGACCGTCAAGTCAACCCCATGGAGTCTGAACCCAGGGTAGAGCCCTTATTTATGGTATATTGCTTATGTATCTTGTACTTGTGTTACCATGTAGATCATGATGATGATAGATGGACCACCCTTCATGTTGGTATATTATTTTGAGCATGACTGTTGTGTGCTAACATGTATGTACGCTTCCGTTGTATAGGACTCTCATAGAGGATGTGGGACGAATGTGTGTTCCTCACCGGACACTTGGCCATCCCGAGTGGTCTAAGTTAGACGGAGGGCCTTTCCATGGTGGTGTAGTCGCCACGAGAGGGGAATTTTCCCATATTTGTACGATGGGAGCATCGTATAGATTCTGGGAGCCTCACAACTACTATCATAAGGTGGTGATTTCTCGTGATGTTTATATAAGTTTCTAATGAATTTAACAGGTTCAAATGGGAGATACTCCATATTTGCACACTTGGTTCTTTATTTCTCTTCATGATGTTGATCACCTTTGTTTTTTCATTCTGAGTTGCCTACATGGATTGCCCTTGTGGTTTTGAGATTGACTTTGTTGGTATGTGTTTATGCAGGAACTGCTTAGGAAGGGAGAATTTTTGGAGTATCAGCCTAATTCTGTTTAACTATAGTCTTGCAGATGATTTTAGCAGATCGACACTGATATGGTGGAGTAAAAAAAAAAAAAAAAAAAAAAAAAAATCTGTGTAAGAAATGCGTTCTCCTTGACACATGGTGTAAAAAAAAAACACTAGAGGAAATAGTGCATTATTGTTTTTGTTGCCGAACATAAACTGACGATTATGTACATATTTCGATCTAAAACCATTTCCCAATTATTTATTTGAATGGGTTATTCTTTTAACATGTTAGAGTATGTGCGCATTACATTATTAATTTGAATTGTCCATTACTTGGTTGTGTGTGAACATTTAGGAACTATTTACATTATTCAAATGTTATATTGTTCAGGTAGAAAATGCTCTAGTTACATGCTGGATATATGTTGTTTCTATGTGTATTAGCACTACGAGCTCAAATCCCATGCACTTATTCCACAATGATATTAAATGTAAAAGGAATGCAAATTCATACAATGATGACTCGAATAACCTTTTTTACCTTATTAAAAATGCAGCTAAAATGTGCATTGTGCGCGGACACACATAAATGGAACGAATTATGAGGCTTATATACACACTCTTAGGCGTGTTTTATTTGGCCCCCCAGGGACTGCTAGAAAATTCCTATGCATGCATAGCATATTTCGTACATATTTCGTACAAATATGCACATCAAACCATTGATATAGAGGCATCTATTGTAATAAGAAATTGAACCATTGAATTAACCCCCTCCCCCTCCCCGACCTCCCAGCTTGTTTTTGCTGATATTCTGAAAGCTTAGATATATGATCAGCAAGATGAAACTTAGTTCTGGGGTGGCGGTCAGGTGATGGGAAAAGATACCACATGAGTCGAGATGCTACAAGGTATGTGAATGAAATGTAGTTGGGAAGGGAGCATGTCATTCTATTTTAGCCTGCTTACTACTGAAGTAAGTTTCACATACATGCATCAACACTGATACACTTCTTTGAGCTATCTCCAATCACCATTGGTCACTTTCTTCTAGAAGTTATGTACACCAATATTGATTATCTAAAAATGTTTATTGGTGGCAGTGAGTTTGATTTTGAAGAAGAGAGAGCTAATATGTTTTGACCTGAAGACATATAAAGACATATTAGATCAACTAGTCCATGATGTTGAGTGAACATTCTTCTAGACATGATAGTCTCACAGACGTAAGTCCCTCCCTCCCTCCCTCCCCTCCTTGAATACACAATGACCATGGAACCACAATGCCTTAAAGCCTATTGGAAAGTGAAATGTGCAAGATGGCTTTTTAGATGGAATGTGTAGGAGCAAGCATGTGTATAAGTGAACAATGATGCAAACTTGGATCACTTGAAGTAGCACCTGGATGCGATGGGATGCCAGTGCTTTGGAGATGGTTAACATATGACATTATAAAACACGGATAAATTCTACACTAGTTCATGCCCCACAATGATACGTGTTAGCATGTATATCCATGAAGAAGTGCATAACAATTGCATCTAGCAGCACATGCACACATCATCTCAGAATTGAAACATGCCAATGGGCCATAAGCCACGTGAGAATAGGATCTGTCGGTGTTGTCAGATGGGAATGATTGAAGATGAGCACCATATTCTTCAAATTTGTCAGTGTTTTCCAATATCAGAGCAAAATCTATTGGCTGCTTACACCTAATCAACCACTACATGTACTTTTACAGGCGCTTGCAGTGGTACTAGCATCTTATGTCATGGAAATTCTTGACCAACAGACCACCCTTAATTCTTTACAATAATAGGTCTACTGTATTTTAAATCCCATAGACCATTTGGTATCCGTGGACGATAATAATCAATTCAATTCAATTCTCTTCTCTCTCTGTTTCAATGTGGCATAGCATAAAAATTGCTCCTCCTCCATCATTCCATAATTTAGAATCACTTTCATAAAATATGAAAGTAATATGATTCTAAATATGAGTTTACCATCTATAAAAGCTAAAAAGACCCCACATATAAGAGAGCAAATATAAAATATTACATATACAAGAATGTTATTCCTAAACAGAATATTTAGCATAATAACAGCGGGCTACCCTTGTAGCTTTATACGTTTTTTCCTATGATTTTCATTTGATATTATGCCCATATTTTGTGGGATATATTAATGCGTACTTCTAGAGTGGGTATACGCTGAGGTTGATTTTTCGTGCCACTTTCTAGTTGTTCATCTATAAATTTCTAGTGCAGGGCTCGACCAAACGTATTAAGGCTCTATGGTTTAGTTAGTGCGTCTATTTTTTTCCTAAAGAAGGCTTGGCGAGCTTAATGAAATGTAGTTGTCCATGTCGAATGCTTTTTCCTAGCCTGTCAAACTGGGTCGAACGTATAGTAGGCTTTTGTATGCCTGGATGGCGTCTCTTGAATGCCGAAGAGATCACAAACATGAAGTATTTTAATGCTGGTTTCGATGCTGGCCCTGGAAGATTGCAAGGAGCCTCAGCTGTGGAGTCTGGATGTAAATTTATTGCTGTTTGAGATTACAAATATAGTTTCGCATGCACTAACCTAGGTATGTTATATTGGAACAATGTTGTACCCTTAGATGTAGAGCTTTTCTTAATTTGTAAAATATCTTCAAAATTAATCTCTTTCAATACCCTAACGCAAGATCACACATTTTAATCTTCTTCTTGGATTTTGATAAGTAGAGGTCCAGGTATAACTAGCATTTGTGTTTGCACAAGAATCCAAGAGATCGTTATTTCTATAAAGAAACTGTAGGATGAAGAACTTATGAAAATACATACAGGTCCACTGCAAGATATCAATGTTCTGGAGTTTTTAACCAAGAAAGAAACTGTAGGATGAAGAACTTATAAAAACACATACAGATCCATTGCAAGATATCCGAAGCCTCCCTTTTTTCTTTTACTAATTTAAATATTTAAAGTGTTGACGATATATCAGACAGAGGCTTTTCTAAAGACACAATTAGTTAGTGCAGATGCGATATTTAATGTTTAGGCTGATATGTGATGTTTGTTGATCATGTTTGCTCCTCTTGTATTGGCCATTATTTAGATGATGCTCCTAGTTTAGACCCTTTAGTTCCTATTATATGTGGGCCTGTGCATAGGAACCCACACGGCTACGGGGCTATGATGTGACTTAGCACCATACAATGGGACTAGTGGCAAAGTGGAGGGAGGTCCCTGCTGAGCGCGGCTACTGGGGACCCATAGCGGGCTAGGCTTATAGTCGGTCACATCAAGTGGGCCGAGTATGGGTCCGACACCTCCTGGGGCAACGGTGTCGACCTGCCTCTCGGCCTGGCTCTTGTTTTGGGGGGTGGTTCAGTCGGGTACGAATCGTGTGTCGCCATGATCCTCTAGCCGCCCATGGAGCCACTAGATCTCGGGAAGGGGAGATGCAACCCTTCCTGCCTCATCGGACTGAGGAGATGCAACCCGGAGTAGTCTCGATGGGTGATGCCATGAGATTGCATATTCGACAGGCTATAGTCATGCCAGAACCCGATTTAGCCCGTCTACATAGTATGCACAGGTGGGGCAGATGGAGTTGTCAATCTTAGCCATTGTCTATAGCCAGCCCCACCATTGTTATATCTCGGTCTGCTCTATCTTGAGGCCCAGCCATCAGTCTACCTCCCCTATGACTCTGAGCCTAGGTAGGAGCTATTCTGCTTTATGATGTATTATTGTCTATGATGGATCTATGGATGGATAGATGGTACTACCCTTCGAGGTAGCTGATTGTATTGTTATAGGAGCCCATAGGGAAAGGGCGCGCAAGACACCTTTGTGTCCCCTTCCTGCACCATGGCCGTCCCAGGTGCAGGATAGACGGAGGGCCCATGCGGCAGGTGTGCTGGATGGGGATTTCCCGCGAGATGTACGACGGGGCGTCGTATATTTGGCGGGGAGCGTCACACTTTTCTTCACACAAATCTGGAACAATATATAGAATCGATAAGTTCTAATGTTTAAATGTGTCGCAGCTTAGCACAAACAATATATAGATTTAATAAGTTCTAGTGTCACAAAGTCTCTAAGATGCATTCCAATTTTCGTTCTATAAATGTTAGAAAGTCTTCAAGATGCATTCAAACTTATGCACGACTGCACACACCTGCAAAAGGCCTTAGATCCCTTTGCATGTACCTTCTAGTTTGTTATATCAATTACGGTTATGCCATATTATACAATCCTATAAATTGGATCTTGTTCTCCTGCTTGTGTCTAGCTTACCAGTTCCAGGCAAAAGTACCTTATGTGGTTCTCAGTAACCATACAGTAGGGCTCTACTAACTATGCTCTGCTTCTGCTTTGGCTGATGACATCACCCTCTTCAAAGGATAAAGGGTAACATGCTTCTTTATTTGTCTGTATCTTCCTTGACCTGCCTGTCTTATCAGATTTTGACCCATTTACCCTACATGCACACTTTGTATGTAGAATATAATCCCACCTTAGGAAGTCTAGGTCCTAGGGGCAACTCTAGGGGCATGGTTTTTTTAGCCTCACCATCCTAGTGCCACCTACCATAGTCCCATTGTTTTTTTATTACTTTATTTAAGGTCCATACTAGACTAATCTTGTATATTTTATCCCACTACCTTGCGGCAGCCAAAGTGGAGGACACGTATAGGCTTTTAAGTTCTACCACGTCGGGGCACTACCTTGCGGCAGCCAAAGTGGAGGACACGTATAGGCTTTTAAGTTCTACCACGTCGGGGATCATCATCGTATACCCCCAATAACCAACTCCCAAAGATAAACATACATTGGCAAGGTTTGAACCCATGACCAAATGCACATTTATTTTGGCATTATTAGGCATATACCAACTCACCACACATCCGTTGGGCAAAACTTTTGCCTTACATGCACACTTTGTAGGTAGGATTTAATCCCGCCTTAGGAAGTCTAGGTCCTAGGGGCAACTCTAGGGGCATGGCTTTTTAGCCTCACCATCCTAGTGCCACCTACCATAGTCCCATTGTTTTTTTTATTACTTTGTTTAAGGCATACTAGACTAATCTTGTATAGACTAGCTAGTTTATCCTACTACTTTGCAGCAGCCAAAGTGGAGGACACGTATAGGCTTTTAAGTTCTACCACGTCGGGGATCATCATCGTATACCCCCAATAACCAACTCCCAAAGATAAACATACATTGACAAGATTTGAACACATGACCAAATGCACATTTATTTTGGCATTATTAGGCATATACCAACTCACCACACATTCGTTGGGCAAAACTTTTGCCTTACACACACACTTTGTAGGCAGGATTTAATCTCGCCTTAGGAAGTCTAGGTCCGAGGGGCAACTCTAGGGGCATGGCTTTTTAGCCTCACCATCCTAGTGCCACCTACCATCCTAGTGAGGCTAAATGTAGTGAGACCTACCTACCTTAAACAAAGTATGGACCTATGAAATCTAAACACATATAGTCGGGGATCATCATCGTATACCCCCAATAACCAACTCCCAAAGAACATGTTTGAACCCAAATGGTAAAGTTTGAACCCATGACCAAATGTATATTTATTTTGGCATTACTAGGCCTATACCAACTCACCACACATCCGTTGGGCAAAATTTTTGCCTTACATGCATACTTTGTAGGTAGGATATAATCCCACCTTAGAAAGTCTAGGTCCTCAGACTAGCTAGCTTATCCCACCGCCTTGTGGCAGCCAAAGTGGAGGACACATATAGGCTTTTAAGTTCTACCACGTCGGGGATCATCGTCGTATACCCCTAGTAACCAACTTCCAAATATAAATGACATTGACAAGGTTTGAACCCATGACCAAATGTACATTTATTTTGGCATTACTTAGGCCTATACCAACTCACCACACATTCGTTGGGCAAAACTTTTGCCTTACATGCACACTTTGTAGATAGGATATAATCCCACATTAGGAAGTCTAGGTCCTAGGGGCAACTCTAGGGGCATGGTTTTTTTAGCCTCACTACGATGGTAGTGGTCAAAATCTTGTAAAGACTCGCCGGATCATCCTCCTTCCTTCCCTTATTCTGATCTTTGAACTGTTTTCCTTAGCAAGAGTGCTAACGCCTTGTATAGATGCTAAGGCCCAGATTCCATTATGAGACTGTCACTTTTTCTTTTATATTCTAACTTCCATACTAAATTCTGGACTCACGATTATACTACAGCTCCGAGGGTCTTTCTAGGAATACTATGATCTGCTCATGTGGCAGATTATTGAAGGTGCCTGGGAGTTAAATCATTGATTTTCAGTGCCACATCTAAAATTCTTAAACTGTAATGGAATGCCAAAATCAAGATTTCTTGCTCCAGTGGAGCTCTCATAGAACAGGGCCAACAAAGTCAGGTTTTCTTTGATACTTTGATTGATCTGTGTGATGGCATTAAGATGCAATAAGCCATACATAAACGAACAAAGCCAACCGAATATATATAACATAGCTGTTGGGTGCTGGGAGCCGGATTGCAACTGTTACTGCTGTTCATAATCGACCCTACTTGCTACTTAACTTTGATATCATCAGGGGTTTGCTGCTTGCCCTTACAAATCGATTCCAAGTTCCAACCATTCCAGTACAAGTCGATTCTGTTTTGGCCTTGCTTGTTGCTTCCTTGAGTTCACACAAAAGATTGAATGCATCGATTCTGCGCTGGTCTGATATGGAATGGAAATGCTACTTAAGAGGTGAGTGAGAACCTATTCAAAAATTAATTCAAGCCTTTTGAGTGAGTGCAGTGAACTTGTTATATATATTTCTGCTGTTGCATCCAACCATCTACATTCTACAATGAAGCCTAATGGGCTGATGCATGCTCAGAAATTCAGTCAGTGTTAGGTGCAAGTAAAGGGAGTGGAAATAAACATTTTACTTGTAAATTTTGTGGCCACTCATCCACTGGCATGCTTGGAAAGTTAGAAGCATATTTAGCAGGCCAAAAAGGCAAAGGGATCAAAAAATGCCCATCGTGTCCAACAACAATGAGAGAAGAAATCATAATAAGAAAGGGATGGACTCATTTACTACAACAGGATTCATCAACAACTATTGCAGGCTCGGCGACGATTACATCTATTCCTCCTCCATGTCCAACAATGAAAAGAAAAAGAGGTGAAGGAGGATCAGATGTTGCAGCAGGTTGTTCATTATCTGTTGGAGAAGAAGGAGAACCAAAACAACAAGATCCATCGCCCTCTCCTATGCATTTAACAATGAGGCAATCCACTCTTACAAGGAATCAAGGAGTATGGTAGAAGAAATGGATGGATTTAGCAAATTTGGAGGTTGGTAAAATGCTAATTGAATGTAATCTTCCATTCAGAATTTTAGATACTCCTAGTTGGAAATAAATGGTAGAGGCTTTGTCACAAATAGATAAGAGGACCTCAGGTCCATCTTCATTTCAACTCAAAACGAGATTAATCCCTGCTATACATGGAAACATAACACATGAAATCTCCCAGATTGAAAGAAAGTGGACCCATTTTGGATGCACCTTGATGACGGATGGATGGATTGACATGAGAAAGAGAGGCCTTTACAATGTCAGATTGAGGATATACAAAGCATGGCAACTGTTAGATGGGATTGGTACCATCGTCCAATTCATGTTGTGGCCCACTTACTCCATCCTTTGTGGAGGGGTGATGATGACATCCAATAGACTATAAAAGCAGAGCTCCACACTGGATGGGTAACATACTTGAATCGAATCTTCGATGGGGATCATGAGAAAGCTGATAAATTATATGATGATTTGCTACAATTTCGAGGGAAAATGGGTGGTTTTAGTAATCCAATGGCTCAATCTCGTAGTGCTATATCAAAACCAGTTTCATGATGGGAGAAGTATGGTGGATGCACGCCAGAGCTCCAAAAGTTAGCTCTTCGAGTGTTGTCTCAGGTGAATCTGAATTGCCTACGATCTATCAAATGGTCTATCTTTTTTAGTTCTTGTGAAAATCAATTTCTGATTTTTTATATTTATACTATGGAATTGGACATGTCAGGATTGTTCTACGGGCGCAGTAGAGAGAAATTGGTCAGCTTATTCTCTAATTCACACAAAGAGGAGAAACAAGTTAAAAACAGAGGCTCTAAATAGATTAATCTATTTTAGAGAGAACTTACGGGCCTTGCGCAAGTATCACATACTTAGTGGACCTAAGCAGGTAAAGACTTTCTATTTTGGAGCTAAAACTCTTCCTTTCTTTTTATGAATCATTTTTCCAATAGAGATTTCTATTGCAGGTTGATCCCCATGATATTGATGTATTCAAATCTCCTGACTTGCCTCCAATTGATCATGAAGAAGAGGAATTGTATAGGAATGTGTTTTTGGAGGTATCTGGAAGAAGACGAGTCACTTGTTCGCAATCCGCGGCCCTTAGTTCTAGCACTCAAAGAGGACGTAGAGGTGGAAGAGGACGTGGGAGAAGAGGGCATGTAGATCCTATGGAACTAGAAGAGGACGAAGAAATCGAGTATGATGATGAAGACGAGGATGACAGTTTGAGTGATAGTAGTGAGTCTGAGGAAGAGGAAGAAGAAGGTTTTGGTGATGATGGACTTGAAGAGGAGGATGAGGAAGAGGAAGGATCTGAGGAAGGCTCCTCCTCATCTAACTAAATGCATTTAGTTCATTTCTTTGTTTTGCTAAATTAAGGACGACTGATATGTAACAGTTTTCTCTTGTATTAATCTATGTATTTCAGTTTTAAGTCTTAAAAGGCTCCTAAATGAAACGTGTATTTTGCAACAGTTTTTTATTTTTTTAAAAACGCATCTTAACCGCATCTTAAATTATAGATGCTTCGATGCTTTAGATGCTTACGATGTGCCGCATATAACGCATCCCTCTTAAGATGCTTTTGAACTTAGCAGGAGATCATGTATGAGCGCACTCGGTTGTGTCCTCAGACACTGCATTGAAATAGAACTGTATCATAATGTAGCATTGTAGAATTTCTCACCAAGATTTTTTTCTTGAAAACCCTTCAGTAACCCTGACAGTAATATATTTGTTATACTCTTTTTGATTGGGCCCGATATTCCAGTTGGTCTCCATGGACGATAAAAATACATTGAATTCAATTCAATTCTTATTTGAACAGGCGCACTATACATTTTCAGATCACCAAGTATATGGAGCAAGATTTGTGCCGGAGCCGTTCTTTTAGTGCACTCGCTAAGGAAAAATATTTGAGCATCTTGTAATGATGGACGTTATGTGCACGATCTTAAGGCCTTAAGGTATTTGTGCCAGATGAGAATCTTAAGCAACTTGGCAGATGGACTGGTGCAGATTGACATTTTTGTCAAAGCTTTGGAACTTTCTACATCAAATGGTCCATGCTATACCACAAAGTTAGATACAATGAACTGATTTCAAAATTATATATTGGTCCATGTGAGAAATATATACCTTGTTACATATAAGCTTTGTAGCTTTGCGCAGAACCTATATATAGAATAATAGAGTATAATAGATTTTTTTTTTTAATTTCCATGAAGATCAAAAGACCATGGGATCCATATAATGAGCTAGTACAACCATTACTACTAGGATTAAAAAAGCCCTTGTCTCGAAAGATTTTCAAGGGAAGACCCTTTGCAGTAATGACAAACAATGGAACCACGAGTAAAATTTTGCCTCCAAAGATCCACGACTATTAATTCTCTTGTTTTTTTATGTTCTGAAAGCCTTGGTCATGAATGTAATCAAGTATGTTGTGTTGGAGTATATGCAACTGGTAGCCTATAGAATTTGTTCCATAAAGATCAAATGAAGATTTTCGGCTCCACTTTTCCTTGAAATGTTTATCAAGCTTACTTAACCCAAGGATGCACATTTCTTACATTTCTAGCATGCCTGTTAGTCAATAGATGTGGCATCCTTTACGTGCTACTGGATGCTAAAATTCTTGTTCATATTAAAAAACATCATATAGCCAAAATTTTTGCCTTGTGAAAACAAGGTGAGTTTAGTGATATTTCAATTGCTTTGGCTTTGTGCGTTTGGACAATACAATGATCTGCAAATGCTAGACAGAGTTCTAATTCACTTATTGTTTTGAGAAGCCTGCCTTATGAAACAAGGTGAGTTAAATGATTTTTTCATTGCTTTGGTTTTATGCATTTAAAAAATTTGTACAGTGAACCGCAAATGCTACGCAGATTTCTAATGAGAGATTAGGATAAATCTGCAAACAAGCTTCATGATTACCATTGTTGAAGATGGAATCAAGAAAATGCCACATATATAATCTAGAGTAAGAAGAAGAAGAAGAAGAAGAAGAAGAAGAAGAAGAAGAAGAAGAAGAAGAAGAAGAAGAAGAAGAAGAAGAAGAAGAAGAAGAAGAAGAAGAAGAAGAAGAAGAAGAGATTTTAACGTCACGCCACAAGGCAGCGTATTTGTATGTCTTTTGCATTATTCCCTATTGCAATTAAATTAGCTTACTTAATTCACCAAAAGTGCTCGAGCAGTGGAGATGGGCTTATGTGTTGGTTCTTGATGTACTTATTATTAAGCTGCTTATAAAAAGCCAGAGCAACTCATAATGGAAAGCACATGCTACAATTTGTTGAATATAATGTATCACTGGATAAAACATGCAATTGCTAAGATACTATCATTATCTGTATTTACATCACAAAGTTTGTAAACCAACTGAGATATTTTGGTGGTCTTCTACAAACTATTGGTTCTCCAAGGTCCACAATATGTTCAAAAGACTTATGTAGCTGCTCTTAACTTCCAACTAGATTTGCATTTGAACACATTTAAGACCAATCAATAAGACTAGACAAATTAATATTATTATGGCCAATAAACTTCATCTATCACCTATCACCTATATCTATTATCACTCAATATGAGCTCTACCAACATGTTGGTAGAGATTGATCTTGGCCGTCCATCTCTGAGATGGACGGCCCAGAGGGTGCCACCTCGTAAGACCCCAAGCATCCCCCCTTATTTGGGGCTTTTAATCTGGGCCCTTGAAATTGGGGCATTTTATCTAGACCGTCGATTAAAATTATTTGGGGCTTTTCATATCGGCCGTCGGATTTGAGGATAATCTAAACTGTTCGAGCAGTAGCTTTGTTGGGTATGGCGACATAGGCGGCTGTCCTGGACGTTGGATCCAAACTAGTGAAGGCTGGCCTTGCGCTTCCAGATCAGGATCCTTCCATAGTATGTTTTATTTCCATTCTGCATGTGTGGCAGCACACGTACCTCTTTGTCCGATCGTTTGCTGAGATTTTGTTGCAGATTTTTCCGATGGCCAAGGCTAGGGTAAAGGAAGACGAGCTTTCGAATGTTCTAAATCGAGCCTAGAGGTCTTCTCCTTGCCCAGTTGCTTTTAGCCCGGCCTAAAGTATCTCTTTTTTTTTTTTTTTTCCGAGTAGTTTAGTCGTACAAACAGACCTGCATTACTCTTGCATTTCGATTATATGCATTCGGCATGTTCATATTGACTCTGTAAGACCTAAACTTGCAATTGGGTCAGTTCTGCTAATGACTATTGCGCATCTGACCCAATTTTTCAAGGAAATTCATTTGGTTTCGCATGAATGGTTCCCTTTTCCATTTAATATTGCAGAGTAGAGAGCAACTGTTCATGCATTCTGGAATTGAAAGCTGTAAACGTCATCAGGTATCATCAAGGGCCCTTATCTCTTAGTTTTTTGTGCCTTTTTTTTTTGTTCTGTCATCTGCATGCCATTAATGGCAAAATGATTGATGGACACTGTCTTTGCCTGTTTTTGAAGATGGCAGTAAGAGAGCTCCACTTTCTTGAATTCGGAATTCTTCCTCATCCCGCACTGAAGGGTCTTCTTGCTTCTAGCTATTGTCTGGTTTATTGCAACAAGCACTGCATCAGCAGGCTCTTTAATGGTATGCAGTGTAGGTTAGCTTTCACTCGGCTCAAATGATGGTTCCCTGCTATAAAAATAATCAGGATAATATCTTTATGAATTTTTTTGAGCATTCTGCTGCTCATTTAACCTCATGAACGCATCAAAATCTGCTAGTTGATGCATGTAGATTCCGATGAGAAATAATAGTTTTCTTTTGGCATTTGTTTATCATTTAAGGATCTGTACTAAATTTTGTTTGACCTTTTGCGGCTTTGGTGGATCACAGACCTGCATTTGTGAAGAGCAACATTTCATCGTTAGTGGTATCTTATTCTTTATCTCGCATTGTTTTCGTGCCCAAAGCATGAAACTGGATTTGCTTATTGTGGAACATCCATGCACTTGGAACTGGCATAAATGTCATTTGATTAGCAAGATTTGTAATAGTACGACTCTCCTCCAAAGTAAGATCATTTTTCTTTTTTATACTATATGTTTAGAAGACTGAGTGAGTCGTCATTTGGACAGGTCATTGGGTCAAATCCAATTTGTTGCAAATCCCTTGAGATCAGATCTGCATTTTAATCAGCATCTGCAATTTGTGGCGAATTGGATAAATCTACTTTATTCTCTATTGTTGGTCCTTGGATGGTTTTACAGGCGAAGGCATATTTTGTAGAGGTAAATTGCAACCCAATGGGTTATGCGCAGCACTCTTTGTCAAGTGTATTTTTTGCATCTCTTTGTGGTTAGTGTATATTGCTTACATACCTAATGCTACTTGCAGATGCCTTGCACTGGTGATAAGTTGACGATGTCAGCCTTTTCCTTAACTCTGTTGGTGCAAACCCTTGCTCTTCCACACCCTGCAGATGATCCGATCAGAGTATGAACGGCGAGTTAACTCTACCTGCTATAATTTCAAGATGCTGGGAACTTGTGAATAGTGTACATTATGTCATTGTTATACAGGTAGTAGATTTTGGAGACAGTGGTCCTGTTTCGGCTGATGCAAAGCCTATATCAATCCTTTTATGAAGTTTGTTGAACAAGGCCACCGCTTTATCTGCACAATGTGGTAAGATTGAGAAAGAAACTGCATTTCAATGATATTTATGCTCACTGTGTATCCTTGGAGTTGCTCTCCGATCCATCATCGCTACCCCATCCTCTGCACAGTGATGTCTCTATGTGGTTTTATTGTTCTAAGGATGGTAATGATGCTGGAAACCAGTTTGCATCTTTCTTATATTGAGAATATTATTTCTAACTTGCAGAGCTTAACTTTCTGTATCCCTTTTTTAAAACCTTCATACTCTCTTATTAAGTATCACACTATTGTCTTCAATGCTTAGAGCTCCGTAGGGTTGGTAATCTGTGTATTTTGATGTTCGTGTTGCCCCACGGTTCATCATATTGAGGTTATTTGCACATTTTAAATGCCTGTTCTTTTTTTCTTATGATTTTTTTACATGCGGTCTTACATTTCTCTTATTTACATGAGGTCTTCAGTGGTGACAAGTGATGTATCTGAATGGAATACATATGCCCACATTGCATGGTACAGAGCACAAAACTAGATTTCATAATATTAAAGTTATCTTCTGTGGTCTTGCATAGGAAAGAATTCACAGCTTGGTGCATTATAAAATGCACATGTTGCTGGTCAGATTGATAGATCACTTAGCTCGAACTTGGGGAACCATAGATTGTTTTTTCCAGGGTTATGGCCGAGCTTACCCATTTTGACCGGCCTGAGCTTATTCTTGATGGCTGGCTATTTTCTGTTGATAAGTCTACAGACCTCAAGTGCAGAGTTCATGGCCGGCTTGGTGGTAATGTTATGTTTGAAAATCTATCATTTCATCGCTGATCTTTTCTAATCTCTTTGCGGCAATTTCTGATCTCTTTTCAATGCTTAGCGCATGTAGGAGGCTTTGGTCAAGTGCTTTGCAAGTCAAATGAAATCTTATTTCACAGTGTCAAGCTTTATGAAAGAAACATTTGTATCAGGCTATCTAAAACTCCTGGCAACTGTAAGTGGCCTGCTTTATATGGTTGTATGGGATATTGATGTGATGGGAATTTTTCCAGCCATTAAAACTAAAGACGGGGAACAGCTAATAATCGTGCTTGAGCCATTTCAGGCTGCCTACTTGACTGTGCTTGAATCATTTATCTGAGCAAGCGCATGGATATGTTCCCAGCAGCAGCAGTTCGCGGTAGCATACAAGATTTGTCATTCGGATTCAGGAGATTGAAGCTGCAAACTGGATACAAGACTCATGTTTCTAGATCTACATGATTGTCTTCTATGCATATGAGTGTCTTCTGTTTCTATTGCTCATTTTGTCTAATATGTACCTCAGGAATTGAGAGTGCTTTAACATGAGCTGTTTATGTTGCCTTATCTTTAGTTTTACATTTTGATAATAGAGGTACTATTGCACATCCACCAGTTGGGACTCCAGAATGTTTTGATGGTCCTATGTTGAGGATGTGCTTTCGTTGACTCAAGAGTTCTTGCAGATTTTCGGTTGGTTTTAAACATATTTTTCTTAACGACCTCTAACTGCATCTTATTTTGCAGGCAGTGCTTTTTCAGATGGCAACAAGTTGAATCAGCTTGGTGCCAAGGTAACAACCCATAGTGTCTTTCTCATTCATGATTTTGGCTGAAAGCAAATTCCATTTTTTTTCTTCCTGTGTCTTCTCTGGTTTTATTTATTGAGGGCTTTTCAGTTTGTGTTGAACTCACTTGCATAGTAGTTTTTAATCAGATTCCATGTTTCTTCTTGCTTGATGTCACATTTTCTGTTTGTAAGCCTCTAAGGATCCGTAATCACTCAAAGGAGGAACTACAGACGCTGTCTAATGCAGCTTACGGTGTTTCTGTAACGAACAATTACTTTGGCCATTGGGAGGTGTTGACTTTTAATTTTGGTCCTCGTGATATGACAAAGCATAAAAGCTGCATTTCAAGGAAAACAGAATCTATGAAGTGGAGAAGTTTCACCTCATCTGATACAAAAATGGACGAGGAGACTGAACACGTTGATTTAGAGGAGGAAACCAATGTAGATGCTGGAACATTAAGTTCCCACTGTGTAGTGAAGGAGGGATCCAAAGGCCTGCTATCATTGTGGAGTAGAACTGAGATGCTGAACAAGAAGATGGTCACCCCCATAAAAAATTGGATGGCAGAGGGTAATCTTCTTACAAGGGATGCATATTTGGAGCTCGTGCTTCAAAATATTTGACACTCGCCGGACTTCAAAAATGATGCAAGATTAATTTTCGTTACATTTCTATGTTTTTGAGGCAGGGATTGCAGGCGATTTTTGTGTTTCTTTGGCTCCAGCGATGCTGAGACAGATTAATTTGTTTCTTGGCTATGGCTTCAGGATCATGGCTTTCAAGGTAATCGGGAGGTAACGAAGGCCACGTACGGTAACCTACGCCACCTGATTGCGAACCCAAAAATTGATAAGGACAGAACATATAACCATTTCTTGTGAGGGCTATTTTTTACAGAAGTCAATGAAAATGACCATGTATTATAGAAAACGTTGCACAATAAAAACATACATGCTTTGGATATTACGTAGTATTTTAACCTGTTTACAAAAGTTCCAACATGAACTACACCAATTAATATTGGAAGACTCGATGTATTACACAATTGAAGTATTTACGAGACTTTGAAAAAAAAAAAAAAAAATAAAAAGCTTTTACTTACAGTTCAGCACCAACAATAAAACCACTAACTAAAGTAATGACCCCTATAGTTGTAGGATTAAGTTCAATATTATGCCCTATGGAGATTACCCTACAATTCAATACCAACACAACCTAAAAACACCAACTAAAATTGACACTTACATTCTTTATTTTTGAATGCTCAATTCCACTAGAGAAAATGACTACAGTTCATACTGCGCCAACTTCGAAAAATTGCATTAGGTTTGATTGGGATTTTTAGCATGGCTTTGAGGAGGGTTTGAAATTATATGAAGCTATATGGCAATGTTAACATATCCAACTTCCACTATGATATTGACTTCTAACTTAATTATCGACATTCAACTTTAAACAGCATCAAAGTCGAGCTATCAAACTCGACTTTGGTAGATAAGTTTTTATGTACATTGGAATTGTGCCGCTTGACACTCACCAAGTTGTCAAATTATTCTTTTACGTTGTACACTTGAGTCTCCAGTGGGTAGTGTTGGTAATGGCGTGATTTCCGCGTTCTACAAATCAATCTTTGACGAAAGGTTTGACTTTGACTTATTCATTTAGGTCGATTGTTTTAGTTTAGCTTCGCTTTTCGACTTGACCTTGCTCCCTAAGCTAACTTCAACATTCAACTTTCTTGATAAAATCTTCACCGGAACTCATAGAATTGATGTTTACTTTTGATAACAAACTACCTTCCATTCACAAACATTCTCTGATTGCATCTAAAGTTAAGACTCAAGAAAGAAAGGCAATAGCAATGAACCTCTTAGTGTGATCTCCATTTAGTGGCATTTTGATGGAGATACACTCCATATATTTGTTCCACAATCAGTGAAAGCTAGAGCAAAAGTATCAGAGTTATTGCCTCTAATTTAGTGGTTGCCAGATGGGACCATGTATCATGGAATTTACTATTGAGAAAAATAATATCTGGAGCTACATTTAATCTAGCAAAATATTAAATGTGGAATGATAAGTTTCAACAATGTCTCAACTATTGATGTGGTTTGCAAAAAATTTACCAATTCCAACAATTTGAAGATTCCAAAAGGAGGACCATTATGGATTGAAAAACAAGCTTTCAGCATGGCACTTCCACTGGCATTGAATCATTCTTATTCTGTGAATGAAGAGGTTCTAATAAATAGTGGTGAACTTCTGACTGCTAGAAATTCTAATAAACAATGGTGTGCTTCATCTAATGGCTAATAGGCAAGGGATTTATCTTAAAACATCATGATTTTGGATTAGATAGATACTTCCATTTGTCTTACAGGACAATTGAGAATGTAAAAATCTCAAACAAGGCGCGTATTAAAGACATTATTTCTTCGTCATATGATGTCAATAAATTAATGGATTATTATATTTGAATTCGATTTGAGCAAAAAAAAATTTGGGATTTACCTATGCCTATATGTTAAGAGGAAGACTACCAAATTATATGAAATTATATGGCAATATCGACCGATTCAACTTCCAGTATGAGTTCTTCTAACTTAATTTTAACACTCAACTTTAGATACTGAACTTTTTAAGCTTGAATTTTACTCGCCGATCTTAGTAAACCATATTTCTCATAGACCCATTGATAGTACAAAAACTTGTATATATACAATTATATTATGGGTCCTATGGGGGGGTGAAAGTAGGTAGAGATTATTCCTGGCCGTCGATTTTTTGAGGTGTCGCCACAATAGCCGTTGGATTTGATGGGGGGGCATGCATGGGGCATGCATGAGGCATGCACCCTATCCCTGGGCCGTCGATCGGGCACGTGAGAAATCGTGGCCCTTGATTTTAAGGTTAAGGAAGGTGCAAGGAAGTTGCTGGTAAAACTTGATCTCGGCCGTCCATCTTTGAGATGGACGGTCGAAATAGTGACACTTCAATCAACCCCAAGCAGCCCCCTTTATTTGGGGCTTTTGATGTGAGCCGTTAGATCTAGGGATTCAATTGGGGCATTTTATCTGGACCGTCCATCCTTGAAATTAGGGCATTCTGCCCTTGGTCAAAAGTCGTTGAAATTAAATGGTACTTAAATGCATTAAATGCTCAGTTTTGTGTCATATTATATTTATTTAATTAGCGCCAGGGTTGGAAATTGAAGGGCTGCCCTTACTTTTTTTTGAAGGTCACCCTAAAAAGTGTACTTTCAAATTGCATGGCATAATATAAATTAGACTTTCATTTGCATTGTTAGTGTAAAAGTGACAATGCGCGGCCTTAATTTTTTTTCTTCTCAAAATACTTAAACGTAACAATGCACTCGCAATATTTAATACATAAATATTGTATGAACATCATTAAATTTCAGGTCTTCCTAGACAACTTACAGTTCTGAAATTTCGTTCTTCAGCAAGAAGCATTGTCTTGTATTCTGGCTGCCCAAATCGATTCGAAGATTCCGTAATCGAGTTTGTTTCATGCATTCTGGCTGCTCAAATGGATTCAGTTGATCCAACCTTGTTGATTCGGGGCATGCTTTGACGGATTCGGGGCATGATCTAATGATTCGGGACACAAATTTGAGCCGCACAATCATCAACGTTAGAAGTATCAAAGAAAGAAAAGAGAATTTCATAAAGCAAGCAAATGAAATATTTTAGCATCCAAATTTCAGTTGGCAATATTACTTGCCACCATGCCAAACCATAATTATAATGCTATAATGTAAATAATGAATTTCTTACTATTTATATATATTATTCCTTACTTCTTTCTTTGATTTCTCCAATTTTTATTTCTCTAGTATATATGGTATTTATATCGTAATAGTACAATGGTTAGTTGATACATAATATGTATATAATACATATATTTAAATAGGGGTATAAGTGCATGGCTATGCCAAAAGTAGACTTTTTGTTGCATGGCAAAAAAAAATTTGACTTTCATTTTGCAAGGCTATGGAAAATGTAGACTTGTTTTTGAAGGTCTACTTTTTTTTGGACTTTATTTTGCATGGTTTTTAGGGTCTTGCAAGGCTTGCAGCCTTCAATTTCCAACCCTGATTAGCGCCACCTCATATACATTTTTTTTTTGAAATCTTCTCACGATTTTTTTGCTTTCTTTGGCAGTGGCGTTCCACCAAGTCGGACCTGATACTCTGAAGATCGATCACCGTCAGGCCCGGTCTCTGTCCCTTACTCTGTTTTGCCCTTATTCACTTTTTTGGGGTCGCAAGCTCGCACCTTGGTGCGGCGTTTACCTCTATTTCCTTGGATCTCGAGGGCTGCAGATCGCTCCTTTGGGGGAAACAGCGATTAATTAATGTATGCATCCTTGATCTGGTAGGAAAAGAAAAGGAGCTAGCAATTTGGAAGGTCCATTTAGACAATGCCATACATTTGGCGCTGCCATTTCCTCTATCGATGACGTTTTGCTTCGGTTATACATCCCTACAGGTGATTTTTTCTTCCTCAGTTTCTTTTGCAGTAGGTCTCACAGTCCATTCTTCGCCTTGAAGCTCTTGCGTTGGTCTGATTTCCGGCAATGGGCTATGAAAAAATGAATGAATCCGGTCAGAAAGGCAAGGATCAATGCTAGTATATTTTCGTAAGGGTGCTAGAATCCAAGAGTGGACAAGAGGGTTGCGTAAGTAGCAGCCCACTTCTTGGAATGGCTTGATCTCCATGTCGTGTTACAATACCACATTTTTGCAGCAAGGTCTCGTGATAGTTAAGAAATGGTCGGGAGGAGGTCGTTCAGATCAAAGATGTAAGAAAAAATGACAAGCAAGTAGAAACAATATGAAGCTATCGAGAACGAGGAAGAAGACAGATGGCTTTCCCTGGGAACCCAAATGCACCATCGCCAAGTTTGAGTCTGTATTTTGAAGCGGTGAAGGAAATAAAGGTCGGAAGCTTGAGAGATCCTAGAAAAAAGAAGAGTCACAGAGAAGAATAATAATCAAACCGGATATGCCTTCAATTTCCTAGTGGCTTGTGTTTAAAAAACGCTTTGGGGATTTCGCCATTTCATTCACAAGCTTCAGCCTAATCTAACTGCAGGTTATTCTTAGAGCCGGAGGTGAGATTTTGAAGCAAACCTTTAAGTTTCCTATCTCTTTTTTGTTTTGATCTGAAAGAAGGCCCATTGGCATCCCTTTGACTATTTAAATGGTTTTGCAAAATTTGCAGCCAATAGATGTTGTTGTCTAAGCCCTTAAGCGGGATGGGTCGATAGAATATCCGCCATATTTTAGCCGGATGCGGCTTATCAACTTATTTAACACCGATCACGGCATTTGCCGAGGTAAACGCTTGGTCCTACGGATGTCCTTCTATGATCCCCGCTTCTATCCGCCGGGTTTCTTTAACCACGGGCCAAGACTAACATAATTTTCCACGATTTAGATGTTTCTCGTATTCTGATGCAAAGTTCTTATTTTCCTAATATTTGATCTTCATCATGTAGAATATGTCCGCAAAACCTTCGTGTTTTGAGACACAAAGGTGATTCGAAATATTTAATGCTAGTTTGGATTGTTTGCGATTTGGGAGTGGCAATCTTTAACTTTGCATCCATTCACGATATTTCTTATTGTATTATTGAGTACCAAGAGAGTTCAAGAACAAGATGTTTCACCAAGTGACAAAGTGCCCAAATTTCTCATTTGGAGAGGATCCAAGCACAACAGACGAGGGAGTCACAGTCTCAATCGGATCGAGTCTCGAGAAACTTTATATGGTGATGTGCATGTCCGTATTATAGAAATAATCTAGTTTTTGCTCATGCTTTCACATCATTTCAGTATTAAGCCGCGGACCCTCTTTATAAATTAGACTGGAGTTGACCCTCCGTGTAGTGGTTGACGTTGATCTTGTGGTAAGTACACATGTTTTGTTTAAACTAATATATAAAGTCTATGAAAAGTTTGGCTGGGCTATTCTCACATTTCGCATTTGGCGGTGGCCTTCCAAATGTAGGCAAATCATCCCTCTTAGTCTTTGTATCTCGACCGGACCGAAAGTATTGAAGATTATTTATTCACATTATGGTCTAGTTTAACCATCTTTAAACAGGTTTGGAAAAAAATCTACTTGGAAAATATTTGAAAGAGAGTGGCCCGAGTTGAAGTAGGCATCCGATCGTGCTTTGCCTTGAGGATTATCTTATTCGGATAACTTCTCGCTCTTAATGAATATGAAATTTCATAAACAGAATTAAATTGGAATGGTTCAAGGATGCTTGGATGATTGTAAGTCCCATTGTAGCCACCGCAATGACAGACTTTTGTTGTTTATTCCTTGTTGTTTATGTAACACGCTTTTGAAGTTGGAGACTGAGTTGTTGCTAAGCATGAGAACATGGGCTCCCAAATGGATGAGGTGACGACTTTGAAATTTGTGCGCAGCAACTCTTTGTGCAGGGAATATCTTCTGCCTTGCGCAGTTAGTTTTGGTAAGTATTCTATACTTGTGTGATAAGAGAATGCGGTACCTTCCTATCTATTACAACGTGTGGAACACCTTAATAAGTACAAAGGAAACAGTTCACCTACATTCGATTCGAAATTTGAATTTAATTTAATTTTTGGAACCGTTGTGCGGCCGTTGAAGAAATATTTTTCAATTAGAGTCCAATTTTTACCGTACAATATTTGTGTAAAACCAAGGTAAGTGGAAGTTGATAGAATTTCAAAGATTTGGGTGCAATCAAAGTTCCACCACTTTAGAGGCAATGCAATATTCTAGCTTTCTTGAACTTATCTTGCATCTTATAGAATACTGAGGCATGAGGACTGTTTTCTTCTTGGGATCTGTCTGCTTATGACACATTGCGCAGCAGCCACATGTTTGAACACTTAGAGCACAATACTTGGAATGTTAAATTAGTCCTTCAAAGAAACAACATTTGTTACACAATTTTTTTAGATGGTATATTAGCGTACATAAAAATGGATCCCGAACAAAGATATGTAGACCAAAGGCGCTTAGTTGCCACTTGCCACCATTACAAGGAACATGATAGACATATCAAAATATGCTTGGAGGCAGTCAGGTGATCAATTGTTTACAGGCATAAGAAAACATGGTTCTAGACCCTTCAATCTTTTGCAAAGTTTAGGTTCATCTGCAACGTAAGCCATCTTTTGTATGAAGCGTGAGCTCGGGGATGGATCTTCGGGATATAATTCTACATATTATTTAGCTTGATTGTTGATGCAACTTGACCCAATATGTCCCTTTGTTTCGCCATTGTATTTTGCTGGCGAAGTTAAACAACTTTCTTCACCATCATATTTTGACATCTTGCTAACAATAATATGCACCTACAATCTGTTATTCCAATACACTATTAAACTTATTTACATCGAGGGTCCACTAGCTAGGTATGGCTTCTTTTTCGTACGATCATATTAGATACTAATTATTTAGGTAGAAGCTCTTGAGATCTGTTGTTTTTTGCATTCGTTTCATAATATATTCTAGGGGTCCGCTGCCGTGGCGAACTCTCAAAACTAGCCTCATTAGTTTTAGAGCTATTGGGGCAGTATGTTTCTATTTGATTCATATTTGTTTTCTTCTGAAACGACTTGATTTGTCGATGCAGTTGCTAGGTCTTGATGCCTTTCTGTTTCAAATACTTCCCATGGAAAGTGAATGTGATCCACGTTAATCCAGAGATGATTATAGCGAATCTTTGATAAAGGCTTTCCCATGGATGTGTGGGACACAAAAAGAATGAGTTATTCATTTTCTCTGAAGTCCTATAACATTAGAAAATTGGAAAGGCTTTCCAATGGATGTGTGGGACACAAAAAGAATGAGTTATTCATTTTCTCTGAAGTCCTATAACATTAGAAAATTGGATTTTAAAAGACGTGGTGCCTTGCAGATTTTATGGGTGGATCGAAACAAATTTTTTTAGATAAATAGTTCAAGGTGCCCCTTGAAAAGAAGGGGCAACAACATGTAAACAACACGTAAGGGTCATACATAATTAAGAAGGGGCAATAACCTACGAAACAGCTTATAATTTCATATTGTGTTAGTGCATCCATTTTTTTTTGTAGCATCCCCTCCACACGTACTTGCTAAGGATAGCGTGACTACCATTTATAAAAAATGCAACTTTCTAAAATAAAGATCTCCTATCTTTTTTTATTCCAATTAGCATTTGAAGTTAAATTTTAGTATTTTATTCCAACTGGGGAGCTTAAATCCATTGGTTTAGCATTAGAAGATAGCAATTATATCTTTTTCTTCCAACTTCCTCTATTAAAACATGGGGAAATATCCTGTGATGTCGGGAACTATGACCTTGATTAAGGCTAAAGAGAGCTACGATAAATATAAGTTAAGAACCCTGATTTTTTAGCTCTGTGGATCATTATAAGGTGACGACCCATATCTTTGTGGAGCATCTTCTGCTCTAACCTAGGCGACGGTCCAGAATGGCCATCGAATTTTGGAGACCGTCTATTCCTATAGATCATGATCGAATGGATCAAGCCACAACCAGCTCATATTTTTTGACATGTAGATAGGCGATAACGTGATATGGTACTATTTGTATTGCATAAATTATGGCATATATTATGGCATGGAGAGTATGGTTTGCTTTGCATTTTTGTGTACATGCCATCCATGGCATTGCTTTTGCTTCTTTGTCCATAAAATAAGTGATGGGTTTGCTAATTTTGTCACCGAATTGCGAGGAGAATCTTGCAATTATCAATTCATCTCTACTCTAAAACAAATTGCATTTCTCGTTGCCCGTGTCTGAAAGTAGGCACATGCCTTTAAATGCTATATAATGGCAAGTTGGTCGAGTCCCCTTGCGCATAGAGATTTGGATGTACCCATGCTATATAGAGATTAATGCCAGCCGTCCAATTGGAAATGGCTCCTAGATGTTTATTGACCATAGTTCATAGACCCATTGATAGTACAAAAACTTGTATATCAGTTATATATATAAAGGTATATCATAAAACTTTGGTATATAATGTGTCTGATTCTTACATGCCCGGATGCCGTCCGTTTAAGGTGGGGCCAGTGAGGTGGCAGCATCAGGGCCATCCATTCCTTATGGGCATGCATGCGGGCATGCACCACATCCCCGGACCGTTGGATCAAAATGGGAGGATAAATCATAGCCCTTGATTTTTTGTAAGGAAGGTGCAAGGAAGGTCCATAAAATAAGTGATGGGTTTGCTAATTTTGTCACCGAATTGCGAGGAGAATCTTGCAATTATCAATTCATCTCTACTCTAAAACAAATTGCATTTCTCGTTGCCCGTGTCTGAAAGTAGGCACATGCCTTTAAATGCTATATAATGGCAAGTTGGTCGAGTCCCCTTGCGCATAGAGATTTGGATGTACCCATGCTATATAGAGATTAATGCCAGCCGTCCAATTGGAAATGGCTCCCAGATGTTTATTGACCATAGTTCATAGACCCATTGATAGTACAAAAACTTGTATATATATATATATATACAAGTGGTTGTGAACTTTAGGGTCTGCAAAAGATGATACAATACAAAATTTTACCATGATTCAATCAAGATTCTGCTTTGATTCTCAAAGTTTTAATCAAGATTCCTTTAGATTCTTCTAGATTCATAAAGATTCTTTTGAGATTCCCTTAGATTCATAAAGCTTATCCCTAGATTCCTCTAGATTCCCTCAGATTCTATATAGATTCTCTTAGATTCACTTAGATTCTATCAAGATTCCCCTAGATTTTATGCAGATTCTCTTGGATTCCCCTAGATTCTGAAAGATTTTCTTGAGATTCCCATAGAACCCCTAGATCCCTATGCATTTCTCGTAGATTCCCTAAAATTCTACAAAGTTTCTCTTGGATTTCCTAAGATCCTACAAAGATTCCCCATGGGATTCACATGAATTTGTTTAAGAATCCCTAGATTCCCTTAAGATTCCCCTATATCCCCTTAGATTCCCTAAGGTTTCTTAAGAATACCCCAAGATTCTCATAAGATTCCCCCTATGTTCCCAAAGATTAACCCAAAGTTCCTTATATTCTTCATGATTCTATGCAAATTTTCCTAGATTCGCTTAGACTCTATGAAGATTTCCCTAATGCGAGAGTTTTAGCGGACGCTCATGGAGTGCGAAGCTGGAACTCCGTAGAGAAGAAGGAGAGGAATAATTTTCCAAAGATTCTAGGCGTCCTTAGTTTAGAAAAAAAAAAGATGTTGGAAGGAAAGGTTGTCATGTAGTTCACATGACATCAAGCTCGTCCTCATGGTTAAAGTTTGAAAGAAAACATGAAAAGAAAGCAAAATATAGCTTGCCACGTTTCACATTAAGGTTTTTCTATAATAAAAGGCAAAAAATATTGCCATGTAGTTACATCAAGCTCGTCCTCATGGTTAAAGTTTGAAAGGAAACTTGAAAAAGAAAGCAAGATATAGGTTGCCACGTTTCACATTAAGATTTTTATATTATAAAGGTAAAAAATGCATAAATTAATTACAATGCCACCTCAAAATCTATATATTAAAAAATATAGATAAAGATATGGTGGCAAATAAATGCACATGCCACCTCATGATTATAATAAATGCTTGCATGCACATGTATGCCACCTAACCACATGCATAGGAACTTCTTGTCACCTTCCTCTCTTATAGTTTGAACGATCCAGATTTCACCTTCCCCCATCCGACGGCCCATATGCACGGTGCATGGCCCATGCATGTATGTGCATATGTATGCATGTGCACATCGTGCCCATCCATGCATCACATGAGGTGGAATTATAACAACCCTTGATTTTGTCATTTGACGGCTAGGATCAATCTCTATGAACATGACCCATGGGATGACAAAACCACACATCTAATACGTGTATATATATTAGTGATATACAAGTTGTAAAAGAGTTACAAATATGACGCAAAGGATGTCAATCTATGCAAGATAAAGATGCCAATATGTTATAACCATTTAGTTGCATAGTTGAGACTAATACCATAGAAAATATGACGCAAATATTGAATAACTTAGATATAATCTCGACAAAAAAATGCCAGACATTTGCCACAAATGTAGTCATTGTGGCGAGACTAAAATAATAGAAATTATGACACAATTGTTGAATAACTTGAATATAAGCTCGATACAAACATGTCATGCAATTGCCACAAATATAATCATTGTGTCGATACTAGTATGATATGAATACGACACAATTGTTAAATAACATTGGATATAAGCTCGAGACAAACATGCCATGTAATTGCCACAAATGTAGTCATGTGTCATTTTTGTATTATGTAGCCGTGAAGCAATACTTGATGCAAAAGCTGACACCCATGCAACATCAAAGTATAACACTTTTAGCATCAACCTTGTGACATTTAGAGAACTTTTGAGAATACACCTAGCGTCACTTTGTTTGATGCTATACCCAACTAAAAACACCCTAATCTATTGTAGTGATAGCACACTCTCTATTAATTCTATGATGCAAAGAAAATGTTCGAATTCTCGGTAGGATAACCTGTGACGAGCATAGTTTGAGTAATCCAAGAACTTGAGACAAAATTGCTCTTAGGACGCTTCTCTGTATTTCTTTTTCGTGTGTTGTTTCTTCACTATTTTGAAATAAAATAAATAAGAACAGATTTTGAATGGTTAAGTATGCAAGCTTATAATATATATTTCGTGATTCAAACTTTGCTTTTTCATAACCAACTATAGATATAACACCACTTTCAAGAGCAAATCGATCAGGTCGAAGACGAGAGTCTAAAGGTAGCAAATTCTCTGGAGCAGTCCCAAAACTATTGAGTTTACCATCAAAATAGGTATATGGAAATTATCATTCTCCAGAGTGTTAGAAGCGTTCCAAATCTATCTCAAAAACAACATGAAGAGAACATACCATTTTGAGTTGGCTTTCTAGCTTTGGCTTGCCCTCTCCATTGTAGGGCTGATACTCATTGAAGTATTCCACTTTCCAGTCAACAAACATATTTAACAAAATCTAGACTTATTCAAATCTAATAAATATACTTCAAGGATATCATGATAAGATTATATATATACAAGTTATTCTACTATGAGGGACTGTACAAATTCGACTAGAAGCCAAATGTAGTGTCATCCAACGAAGATCCTATAAAGATTCTCCAAGATTCTCCAAAGACTCTATAAAAATTTCCCTAGATACTATGAGATTCCATCAATGTCCGCTTATATTCCCCAAGATCCGCGGATATTTCCTCGAGTAATTGTACAAATTCGAGTAGAAGTCAATTTTAAAGTCATGCGATGAAGATTCTATAGAGATTCGCCAAGATTCCACCAAGATTCTCTAGATACTCAAAGATTTTATGAAGATTCCCTTAGATTCCTTTAGATTCTTAAAGATTCTCTTGAGATTCCCCTAGATTCCCAAAGATTATCCTAAGATTCCTCAAGATTCCATGTAGATTCTTCAAGATTTCCTTAGATTCTATGAAGATCCCCTTGTAGAACACACTTAGTGTCAAAGATTCCCCTAGATCCCCTTGGATTCCCCCTAAATTCCCTAAAATTCCATAAACATCCCCTAGATTCTTAAGGTTCTACAAAGATTCCCCTAGATTTTCAAAGATTATCTTAAGATTCTTTTAGATTCCCTAAAATTCTATGTAGATTCTCCTAGATTCCCTTAAATTCTATCAAGATTCCACTAGATTCTTTAAGATTCCATCAAGATTCCCCTAAATTCTCAAACATTTATTGAAGATTCTCTTAGATTCCTCTATATTCTTTTGATTGCCATAGATTCCTTAAGATTCTCTAAACATTTCCTTGATTCCAAAGGTTATCCCAAGATTCCTCTAGATTCCTTTAGATTCTTAAATATTCTCTTGAGATTCCTCTAGATTCTCCAAGATTCCATGTAGATTCTTCTAGATTCCCTTAGATTCTATGAAGATTCCCCTGTAGAACGCACCTACTATCAAAGATTCCCCTAGATCCCTTGGAATCTCCTGCGATTCCCTAAGATTCCACAAAGATCCCCCTAGATTCTTAAGGTTCTATAAAGATTCCCATAGATTTTCAAAGATTATTTGAAGATTCGTTCAGATTTCCCAAGATTCTATATAGATTCTTATAGATTCCCTTAAGTTCTATGAAGATCCTCTTAGATCTCTAAGATTTCATCGAGATTTCGCTCGATTCTTAAACCTTTTTTGAAGGTTTTCTTAGATTCCCTTAGATTCTTTTGAGATTCCCATAGATTCCTTAAGATTCCCTTGAGATTCCCTTGATTTTCAAAGATTATCCCAATATCTCTCAAATTCCCTTAGATTCTATGAATATTCCCCTAGATTATCCAACATTGCACGGAATGATGTCAAACCACTACTCATTGGAAAGCATTTGATGAGAGGAATTCAAAGGCGTGGGTCCCACTTTGATCCGAGACCTCAACCGCAAGATAAAGTCGTTTGAAGGCGACGCAAAAAAAGAAGCTTCCAAGAAAGCTTCAAAATTAATGAGTTGCCACCTCACTATCTTTTCATTAAATAAAGGGTGCCACCTCACCTCCTTTAATATAAAAAATTCTAATTTATTATAAAAATGAATGGCTAGGATTTATCCTCCCCCTTTTGATCTAACGGTTAAGATTGGTTGCACCAAAACCACATTTCATGAAGCTTCCTTGCACTTTCCTTATAAAAATTAAGGGCCATGATTTCTCCTCCCCTTTTGATCCGACGGCTTAAAGACATGGTGCATGTCCCTATGCATGCCCCCATCATATTTATATGCCCATGCATGACCTCTCCCACGAGGTGGCGGCATCATGGCCCTCCATCTCCAATCGGACGGTCCTTGATTTTCAAAGATTATCCCAATATCTCTCAAATTCCCTTAGATTCTATGAATATTCCCCTAGATTATCCGATGTCAAACCACTACTCATTGGAAAGCATTTGATGAGAGGAATCCAAAGGCGTGGGTCTCACTTTGATCCGAGACCTCCACCGCAAGATAAAGTCGTTTGAAGGCGACGCAAAAAAAGAAGCTTCCAAGAAAGCTTCATAATTAATGAGTTGCCACCTCATTATCTTTTCATTAAATAAAGGGTGCCACCTCACCTCCTTTAATATAAAAAATTCTAATTTATTATAAAAATGAATGGCTAGGATTTATCCTCCCCCTTTTGATCTAACGGTTAAGATTGATTGCACCAAAATCACATTTCAGGAAGCTTCCTTGCACTTTCCTTATAAAAATTAAGGGCCATGATTTCTCCTCCCCTTTTGATCCGACGGCTTAAAGACATGGTGCATGCCCCTATGCATGCCCCCCATCATATTTATATGCCCATGCATGACCTCTCCCACGAGGTGGCGGCATCATGGCCCTCCATCTCCAATCGGACGGTCGGCATTAATCTCTATATAGCATTGGTACATCCTTTCCTGGCACACATAGAATAGTTTTATATATCCTTATCCTTATATATATATACAAGTTATTGTACTATGAGGGACTGTACAAATTCGACTAGAAGCCAAATGCAGTGTCATCCAACGAAGATCCTATAAAGATTCTCCAAGATTCTCCAAAGACTCTAGAAAAATTTCTCTAGATACTATGAGATTCCATCAATGTTCGCTTATATTCCCCAAGATCCGCGGATTTTTTCCTCGAGGAATTGTACAAATTCGAGTAGAAGTCAATTTAAAGTCATGCGATGAAGCTTCTATAGAGATAAGATTCCACCAAGATTCTCTAGGTACTCAAAGATTTTACGAAGATTCCCTTAGATTCCTTTAGATTCTTAAAGATTCTCTTGAGATTCCCCTCAAAGTACTGGAACAAGGGGGGTGCTTATATTATACAAGTCTTTGTACTATCAATGGGTCTATTAACTATGGTTTACGAATATCTGCGAGTAAAATTTGAGATTAAGAAGAATTGTAAGTTTTTGTAATATAAGGGACAGCATGAAGTTGACCCTCCAAAACACACCCAGCGCGAAAGATTGCCCTAGATTTCTGAGGATTAGCGCAAGTGTCCTTTAAATTTTGCAATAGTCTTTGTAGATTCTCCTAGATTCTTTGTACTATCAATGGGTTTATCAGCTACAGTTTACGAACATATGGGAGTAAAATCTAAGCTTAAAAGCATCAGTATCTAAAGTTGAGTGCCAAGAATTAAGTTAGAGGAAGTCATAGGTAAATAACAAAATGGGAGTATGCATCTAGTCGTAAGCTAAATCCCTTCCTAATATTGTTTATTAGAACTTCTCGGTGAAGAGTTTGTCAAAAAAGTTGAAAGTTGAAATTACCTTAATTCTTGTGGACCTAAAAAATCTATCTATCTTAATGGGTGAGATTAAATCGAAAAGCAAACCTAAATTTGAATTAAACTAAAAGAGTTAAGTTAAATGAATAATTCAAAGCCAAAGCTTTTATTTAAAAAAATCAATGTTTACTATATACAATTTCGTAGTATTACAGAATCTATGGGAATTTAAGAGAATTTTACAGAATCTATGGGAATCTTTTTAAAACCTTTGAGTATGTAGGGAAATCATCATAGAATCTAAGGGGATCTAGGGGCATCTACAAACCTTTGACTATGTAGGGAAATCATCATAGAATCTAAGGGGATCTAGGGGCATCTACATTTTGAAAGTCACGAAGCTTTAAGCTAAATCGCTTGCCTGATAGCCAGCTCACCATTTATTATTAGAACCTCTTCATCCACAAAATAAGAAATGATTCAATGGTCATGTTTTTAGAAACTTCAATTTGCTGGAATTGGTAAATCTCTTGGACTCCACATTGTCATTTGAGAAATTATTGAATGAGGTCGTGTTTGATACATGATCCCATTTGGGAACCAGTAAATAAGTTTTAAGATTTTTACCCTATCTTTCACTGAGTGCGGCTCAATTGGAGGTTCAATATCTTTAATTGGAAGGTATGGACCCCACCAATAGAACGTGAAGAATAATTTGACAACTGGTGGGTATCTTGCCAGAGAGTATACAAAGCCGAATGTACCTACGTTGGGAAATATACATTTCCCAAGTTTCTAAAAGATTTTTAAGTTTACTAACATTCCATTAAGACTAAAAATATTCTAGAAAGATTCTATGAGGTAATTCCAAAAATTTTATTTGCTCAAGGCCAATTCAAATCCTATTTAGAATTTTACCTTCTCAATTGTCCAATCACACAAATAACAGTATGCAGCTAGTTCAAGGTCATGAAGTTTTAAGCTAAAATCTCTAATAGCCATTCAATGAAACTCACCATTGTTTATTAAAACTTTTAGTCAAAGATTCACAGTTGTTTATTAGAACTTCTTCGTCCACAAAATAAAAGTGATTGCTTGTTTCTCAGTCCATAATAATGGTCCTCTTTGGTATCTACAATAACCTAATTTGGTTTTTTGGCTATTTGTTTATACGTAAAAACATCGTCTGGAAAATATGTTGTTTAGATTCTGCGTGTTTGTTGGATATGGCACGCAGAAAGGATAATTTGGACAAAAAGTTACATTTTTCATAGCCTACATTTGACCTGGAAACTGATATTCAAAATTGGCAATACGGGGCCAGAACGGTATAGTCCCCAATAATCATAGCAGCACCATAGGCTCATGGCATCACTAGTGATCAACTAATACAAAGATTTAAAGTCCAGACTAGACCTGAACTCATTTGTGTTATTGCATAATTCCCTAAACATAGAGATCAGGACTGGCCATTAGGAAACTAAAACCCAGCTTCAATAATTTACAGAATTTATGGATTTCCACCCATGTCATCTTCCATTCCATTGACGTCAACATATTCATCCTCGCCCTTATACTGAAAAAGAAGTTCCATATCAAACACATACCACACAACTTTAAAAACAATATTCAATTGCAAAGAAAAATTACCTTGTTGTAATGAACTGAGGAATTGGAGGACAATTGGCGTCTAAAGGAAGATCACTTCCATTCATCCTATATCTTGAACTCGGGTTTAAGTCTGCCTGCTCTTTACTATCACTTGGTTCCTTTGGCTGTGTGCGCATGTGATTTTCATCAAACTTGACGTACTCATATAAAGTGGATAACCATATTAACAGAGATGATGAGCCTGGACAGCAATTCACAGCTTAAGCAAAAAGGGGAAACTTACCTTATCAAATGAAGGACCCCTACCTGCAGCATCACTAAAATTTCTGAACCTATTTGGTCTGCTATCAACATATTTCATGTCAAATAGCATAAACAATTATTCTTTTACGCACTCTGTCCAGTTGTACTTACCCTTTCGCCTTGTAACATGGTTATCCAGGCCACTATCCACAACTTTGCTTGAGCCCTGTACGGGATACAATCTTAAGTCAATTCCCTTATTTGCTGCCTAAATATTGCTGTCTATAACAGAACAAAAATAGACTTGCCTCTTGACCTCTTCTTGATTACGAAGATAGCGCATGTAAGCTTTAATAAACTTTTTGATCTGAGATCCCAATCTGCACATAGCTGTAGATTATTACCTAACAGAAAAGGGGTAATGTGTACTGAAATATCATCTCTTGAAGGAAGATGCAAGGACGCATCATTCATAACGAAATGCTTCTAGAAAGGCTGCTTGAAACAGAGAAAGATAGAAAAATACATAATGGGAGCCTTACCATTAAAGAAACGATGCAACAAAAGAACTGTCACAGTAGAATATTTCATCTGATTGCATTTGCCAACTTCCATACAGTCATGTCTAAGCTTACACAAGGAGGATATATAGTGTACCTTTTATAATCGGATTGAGCATCCGCCAACTTGGTTTCCAGTTCTGAATTTTTTGTTGACAATATGTCAGTTTCTTGAGCAATTTATTCAAGCGAGAGCTGCAATCATTCCGCTTAAAGCCATGATACACATATTCCCTGCTAAATATTGCTGTTGCTGCAACCGTGTGGTGTTCATACCTTGTGGGACACTAGGATGACCGATGGTTATTGAATGTGACATATCTAAACCTGGGATTGGAATCATCTAACTGCCTACGCCTATGCAGGATGTCATATTGTAGCATACAATTGCACAGACATGCCATCTCATCTTACAGGTAATAAGTACAATAAAAAGACATGGTGGTACCTTAAAATTGTTGCCAAATGTCACCCTTAATCACCCATAGCGTACAACCTGCAACAAACCCAAGAGTAAGATGTGAAAGGAAGTGACAATGCATGTGGCATAGCTTCCAAACATGTTGCACTGATTATTATAATAGACATTGATATCAAGTTCAACAACCACTAATCAAGAAGGAAATTTACCCGTAATTTCCAAAAGACTAAGACTGATTCATGGTCTGGATTTGCATAGTCCAAAACCACCTGCACGTACTTGCTCAGCAACATACCAGGCAAAGCGCAAAAGCTTAAGAAAAAACGTCTGAATCATCTAAATAGTGCATCCACAAGTCATGCAACATACTCTGTGAGAATATCTGAAAATAACAGTTCATCCACAGGCAAAAGAGCCCAATCGATCTGCCATATAGGTCCATCATGCCCTCATACAAAATATTGAGATTCCAACATCATAGCAAACTAAAGAAAGAAGAGAAGGTCCCAAAACCCCGAAACATCACACCAATATAATGCATTCTATTCTTAAACATGTTGGTTGATCACAGTGGCAAGAAATCTGCATGTGATTTTAACCCAGAACCACAGATATTTGGAACTGCTTTGTGTATCCAGCTAACCGCACGAATTCAGAAGAACCAAGTGCGACAGCATACACGTTTAAAATGCTGACGCATCTCCATAATCTACCACTCATATCACGAGAAGAGCAGACCTCTAGCATTTTGCACTTGAACACTACTCTCACAGAGCATTTATTTGAGAGATTTGAATGTTCAGATCTTCAAAACTCTTTTACAGCAGACAGGAAGACCTCATATTCATCTAATGCCCCAACCATTTATGGCAGACAGCTAATAATCTCACTTAGTTTCTCAATACATCCTATATGTCTTTTTAGCATCAACATCAACTATTACTATATCACGGACAAATACACCATAAACAATTCAACTTGTTGCCAAACCTGTTTGTCACTAAGAATGTCATGCATCCAGAGTCTCGTAAACCATAATTCTGACCAGATATAACTAGAGCGAAGGACACTCCAATTAAATCAGCAATTAAAAATAAGAAAGGGAGGATTAATTGCATTTATACCATTCAGTAGAGAAAAACGATTTGTCAAAGCTTATATAGGGTTCTGCAACACATCTTAATGCACTCAACGAGAACATTTGCAGAAAGCACATCAAGATCTCAAACAAGAATTACGAATATCATCAAATCTGTGTGGTCTTAGTGGGCTGCTAAATGACTCCTGAAATGGAGACCTAAAGAATGTAGTTGTGCTCTCGTCCAGCAAGAAGTTGCATCAAGATACAGAATAGAATTGCCTCCATAAAAAACTGGATAACTCCACGAACATAATAGTAACATCCGTCGTTGATGTACCTGGCTCAACCTTGTTGCTGCGGAAGCCAATGATCTCGCAACCTGTTTTGCAATGGACAATTGCAACAGGTTGAGAACATGAAATTGCTATGCACTGCACGGCTTATTATAGTTGCAAATTCCTGCTTCATATCAGATTCAATGGGGTAACCATAAATTCCCTGCAAAGACGTTCTCATCAATCCAAGAAGTGAAGAAATTGCTATCAGGAAAAGGGAAGAAATAATTGCAGATCCAGAAGAAGGAAAAAAAAAAATGCTTGAGTCAGAAGAAATCTGTTAACAACTACGACTTGGGCATACCTTAAACAATAATTGACATGGCACCTCATCCATTTTTACAGTCCTATCTAGCACCACGGTTCCTGGATCCAATCAATAAACCAACAACAAAATCAGTGGAGCCCAAAAATATATAACTGGAACAATATAACTGGAGCAACTGTAAACCGTACATCCCAATCATATCTTTCAACTCGCACAAAATAAAGCAAAGTTCACTGTGCAAAAATGTTGCATGCTAATCGTGCAATATCCTCTGCCTAAGATGCTATAGCTACTGCACACACTCTGAAATCATATATTCATATCCTGTGAGGGAGATCTAGCGGTTGAAATAAACATGCAATTTGAGAATTAGAAGGAAAAAGAGGAGTACCGGAAAGGGAAAGCAGGGGCAGCTTCATTTGTGGCGGAAGATCTGGCGACAGCTTCAAGCAAGCAGGCAATCTATCGAGAAGCAGATAATGTCGGATGATGATCCGTGGCATGCGACCTGAACATGCCGCAGCTGCCACAACCCTGAATCAAGAAAGAACGACCAGACCAAACATTCACAGTGCATTTTGAAGACACTTTTTCTGTTGCCTAAAATACTTCGTTACGGCGTTTTTCCATGAGGAATCCACAATAACCCTCAGTTAAAAAGCTGAAGGCATGTGCAGATAAAAAATTCGTGCAACTCCCATCTGTCTTTTGATCTCTCCTCTGACCTGGGCTAGACGAATCGTGAGAAGAGCCACTACCAAGATAGGCCCAAATCTGCTTGAAATCACCAAAAGCAGGCACCCAGAAATGCGCCAAAGTAAATTTCGCACAGGGCAATGCCGGCACTGGCAATCGTAAGAAAAAAATTCCTCCTCTACCTTGCAACCAGGCGTATTTATGCAACTGCAGTTTAACATATGATAAAACTCTGTACCCCTGTTATATTATTGCCACACAGGCCTAAACATCGAATGCTAGAAGAAATATGTTGGCAGATACGTTTCCCTGGTAATATAACTTGCTGTAAATTCGGGCTTCCTACCAAGTTCGAAATTCTAACCTAGATGAAGCTACTTTAGGTCTGCAGATCCTCGGTTGTCAAACGCAGCAAGTACTGACATTACCAAGGAAAGAAGGAATACCGGCTCTAATATCTTTTTGAGTGATGCAAACACGAAGTTTATTTAGGAAAATTTGAAAAGCTGGAAGAGAGCCAGAGAGGTGGTGGATTCTATATCCGGAAGCTCAAAATTGAATGAAAGCAGTACCTGGCTTGGGGAATATCGCCTGGGTTTCCTGCCAGGAGCTTCGATGCTACTCGAATCAGTACCAGAGGACTGCGGAGCAAGCAGGTCGATTCGATTCTCGACACCGCTCCATTGGACCTTGGCCGCCTTGACGATGGTCTTACTTACAATCCCACAAAGACAGATGAAACAACAGTCGATGGCGCCAGCAACTACGGCAGAGCAAGAAGTGATAAGTGATAATACGAAAGGGGACGGATCTGAAACTGGACGAAGGCAGGGGATTATTTGGGGGTTTTAACGTGGGCCGTCCAGATCTAAAATGGACGGCCAGGATTAAAATGTTTACACACACTCTACCCACAATATCCGAGATGGACGGTCGAGATGAAATGCCCCAATTTCAAGGGTCGAGATTAAAAGCCCCAAATCAGGGGGCTGCTTGGGGTGATACGAGATGTCACCGTCTGGGCCGTCCATCTCAGAGATGGACGGCCGAGATCAATCTCTACACCATGATCCAGACCTCCATATAATTGTATAAATATAAGGATATCATAATATATATAAAATTACTTTGGATGCCCCCATAGAATAGATATTTATATATTCAAATCGATCTAGGCCGTTCGTTTGAAAATAGGTGAGGTGGCGAACATATAGCTATTGAATCTCCATGGGGGGCATGCATTGTTCATGCATGGGAGCATGCACCACATCCCTAAGCCATTGGATCAAAAGGGGAGAAGAAATCCTAGCCCTTAAATTTTGTGAGGAAGGTGCAAGGAAAGTGCCAAAAAGTGGATTTGGTGCAGCAGATTCTAACCGTTAGATCAAAAGATGAGGATAAATCCTAGCCCTTAGCTTTTTATATTAAATTGATATTTTTTTTTTAAAGAGGTGAGGTGGCACTCCCATTAATAAAAAGCTAGAAAGCATTTATGAATGCACTTTCTAAGAAGCTTCTTTTTTTTAATTGCATTCAAAGGCATGTAACTTGCAGTACAGAGGTCGGATGAAGGTGGGGCCTATGCCATTGGATCCCTCTCGTCGAGAACTTTCCAAAGGCTGGTGCTTTGACATTATTCCGTTGCAATTGGAGCCAATGTGATCAGATTCTAAGAATCTTCTTGGAATCTTAGGACACTACGAAATCTATGGTAATTTAAGGGAATATGGGGGAATCTTCATGAGATCTTTAGGAATCTAGAGGAATCTCAACAAAGCCTTAGGGGATCTGAAGAATCTCAAGAGAATCCTTAGGATTCTTGGGAGAATCTTTGGGAATCTAGGGGAATCCTCATAGTATCTCAGGGAAGCTAAGAGAATCTACATAGAATGTTGGGGAATATAGAGGAATCTTGGAATAGTCTTTGGGAATTTAGGGAATCTCAAGAGAATCTTAGGGACTATGGGAACCTCAAGAGGATCTATGGGAATCTAGGGGAATCTTCATAGCATCTTAGAGAATCTAGGAGAATCTAGATAGAATCTTGGGGAATCTATATGAATCTTGAGAGAATAGTTCGGAATGTAGGGGAATCTCGATGGAATCTTTAAGAATCTAGGGAAATCTTAATGAAATCTTAGAGAACCCAAGGAAATCTTCATAGGATCTAAGGGAATCTACATAGAATTGTGGGGAATCTAGGTGAATCTTGGGACAATCTTTGAGGATCTATGGCAATCTCGAGAGAATTTATGGAAACCTAGGGAATCTTCATAGAATATTTGAGAATCTAGGTAAACCTTGATAGGATCTTAGAGAATCTAGGAGAATCTACATAGCATCTTAAAAAATCTAGGGGAATCTTGATGGAATCTTTTAGATTTTATGGGAATCTTGATGGAATCTCAATCTACGTAGTATCTAAGGAAATCTAAAGGAATCTCAATAAAATCTTTAGGAATCTAGGGGAATCTTGATGAAATATTTGAGAAACTATAGGAATCTTCATAGAATCGAAGGGAATCAAGAGACTATACAAAGAATCATGAAAATCTAGGTGAATCTCGGGCCAATCCCTAGGAATCTAAGGGAATCTTCTTAGGATCTTAGAGAATCTAGGAGAATCTACATAGAATCTTGGGGAATTTATGTGAATCTTGAGACAATATTTGGGAATTTTGATGGGATCTTTGAGATTCTACATATGATCTAAAAGAATCTTCATAAAATCTTTAATAATCGAGGGGAATCCCTGGGAATCTTGATGAAATCTTGGAGAACGTAAAGGAATCTTCATAGAATCTAGGGGAATCTTAAAGAATCTTCATAAAATCTTTGGGAATCTAGGGGAATGTTGATGGAATCATGGAGAATCTAGAGGAATCTACATAGAATTTTTAGGAATCTAAGGGAATCTTGATGGAATTGTGGAGAATCTAGAGGAATCTTTATAGAATCTATGGGAATCCAAGATAATCTACATAGAACCATGGGGAATCTGGGTGAATCTTGAGGCATCTTTAGGAATGTAGGGGAATCTCGAGAGAATTTATGGGAACCTAGGGAATCTTCATAGAAATATTTGATAATTTAGGGGAATCTGGATAGAATCTTAGAGACTCTAGGAAACTATACATAGAATCTTGAGAAAACTATGTGAATCTTGAGAGAATCTAGGAGAATCTTCATGGAATCTTGGAAAACCTAAGGGAATCTTTCTATGATCTAAAGGAATCTTCATAAAATCTTTAGGAATCTAGGGGAATCTTGATGAAATTATGGAGAAGCTAAAAGAATCTTTATATAAGCCAAGGGAATCCAAGAGAATCTACATAGAATCGTGGAGAATCTTGGTACATTTTTGGGAATCCCGAGAGAATGTATGGGAATCTGGGGAATCTTCATAGAATATTTGAGAATCCAGGGAATATTGATAGAACCTTAGAGAATCTAAGAGAATCTACATAGAATCTTGGGAAGTCCATGTGAATCTTGGGAGAATCTTTTGGAATCTTGATATGATCTAAAGGGATCTTTAAGAATCTGGGGGAATCTTGATGAAATCTTATAGATCTTAAAGGAATCTTCATAGAATCTAAAGGAATCCAAGAGAATCTACATAGAATCCTGGGGAGTCTAGGTCTACAATCTTTGGGAATCTAGGGCAATCTCAATAGAATCTATGGGAATCTATGGGAATCTTAGAAAAATCTTTGAGAATTTAGGGGAATCCAAGGGAATCTTCATAAAATCTTTGATAATATAGGGGAATCGAGGTTAATCTTTATCAAAATTGAACGAATCTAGGGAATCTACATAGAATCTTGGGGAATGTATGCGAATCTTGGAATAGTTTTTGGAAATCTAGAAAAATCTCTATAGAATCTTAAAAATCTAGGGGAATCTTTCACACTGGTGTGTTTTGCAGGGTCGGCTTCACACAATGCTTCATAGGGTGGATTTGGTGTTGCCAATCTTTAGTCGTTAGACTAAAAGGGAAGGAAAAATCCTAACCATTATTTTTTTAATTAAATTGTAATTTTTTATATTAAAGGAGGTGAGGTGGCACCGTCATAAATAAAAAAGTAATGAGGTGGCAAAAGCATTTTACAAAGGCCTTCAAAGGCCTTTTTCATAACGACCTTCAAAGGCCCATAACTTGCAGCAGAGGGGTCGGCTGAAGGTGAGGCCTACATCTTTTGGATTCCTCTCGTTGAGAGCTTTTAAATGAGTGATGCCAAATCACTGTCGCAGTTGGAGTCAATGTGATCGAATTTTAAGAATCTCTTGGAATCTATAGTAATTTATGGGAATCTAAGGGAATCTCCATAGAATCTTTGAGATTCTAGAAGAATCTCAAGAGAATCTTGGATAATCTATAAGAATCACAAGAGAATATTTGGGAATCTAGAGGAATCTTGATGGAATCTTGAAGGACATAGGAGGATCTACATAGAAACTTGAAGATCTTAAGGAATAATGGAAAAATCTGAAGAGAATCTTAAGGAATTTATGAAAATCTCAAGAGAATCTTTGAGAATCCAGTAGAATCTAAGAGATATATCTCTGTATTTGGCTTCTAGTTGGGTTTGTACAGTCACTAACTCGTACAGGCCCTACATAGGACAAAGACTTGTATATATATATATTTATACAAGTGGTTCTACTATGAGGGACTGCACAAATTCGACCGGAAGCCAATGCAGAGTCATTCAATGAAGATTCTATAAGCATTTCCCTAGGCTCTTTATGAATCCTATGTTAACAAAGATTCTTTTTAGAATCTCCTAGATTTCCAAAGATTATGCCAAGATTCTCCAAGATTCTATAGAGATTCCCCTAGATTCTATGAAGATTTCCCTAGATTTCCCAAGATTCTATCAAGATTCTTAAAGATTTTATGAACATTCCCTTAATTCCCCTAGGTTCCCAAAGATTCTCTTGATATTCGTCTAGATTCCCAAAGATTATCCCAAGACTCCTCTAGATTCCCCAAAATTCTATGTAGTTCTATTGAATTCTCCAAGATTTGATGAAGATTCTCCTAGATTCCTTTAGATTATAGGAAAATTCTCCATGATTCTCCAAGATTCCATCATGATTTCACTAGATTCTCAAAGCTTTTAGAAAGATTCCTTTAGATTCCCAAAGATTCCTCTATTCTCTAAGATCCTATGAAGATTCCCTTAGACTTGACATGATTCCATCAAGATTCCTCTAGATTCTTAAAGATTCTATAAAGATTCCCTTGGATTCCCTTAAATTCTCAAAGATTCTCTCGTGATTCCTATAGATTCTCGTTGATTTTCCAAAGATTCTCTTGAGATTTTCTTTGATTTCCAAGATTCTCTTGAGATTCCCATAGATTCCCAAAGATTCTCTTGAGATTCCCTAAGATTCTCTTGAGATTCCTTTAGATTCTCTAAGATTCTATGAAGATTCACCTAGATTCTTCAAGATTGCATCAGGATTCCTCTAGATTCTCCAAGTATTTATGAAGATTCCTTTAGATTCTCCGAGATTCCTATGGATTCCCTTAGAGTTCGATCACATTGGCTCCAACTACAACGAATCGTGTGCCAAACCACCACTCATTGAAAGCTCTCGATGAGAGGAGTCCAATGGCGTGGTCCCACCTTCATCCCACCCCTCTCTTTGCAAGCTACGCACCTTTTAATGCGATTAAAATGTAAGGAAGCTTCATAGAAAGTCCACTCATAAATGCTTTGCCACCTCATTACCTTTTTTATTAATGAGGGTGACACCTCACCTCCTTTAAAAAAAAATCAATTTAATATTAAAAAGTCAATGGCTAAGATTTATGCTCACCTTTTGATCTAACGGTTAAGATCTGCTACACCAAAGTCACTTTAAAGGACCTTCCTTGCACCTTCCTCATAAAAAACCAAGGGCTAGGATTTATCCTCCCATTTTGATCCAACGGTCCGGGGATGTGGTGCATGCCCCCATGCATGACCCATGCATGCCTCCATGCATGCCCATAAGGAATGGATGGCTCTGATGCTGCCACCTCACTGGACCCACCTTAAACGGACGACATCTGGGCATGTAAGAATCAAACACATTATATAGAAAAGTTTATGATATACCTTTATATATATAACTGATATACAATTATATTGGGTGCCACAAATGATGTAGATGTCTCAAATGGTGTAGAGATTATGCCACAAAATGTTGGTAGAGATTGATCTCGGCCGTCCATCTGTGAGATGGACGGTCCAAACGGTGCCACCTCGTAACACCCCAAGCATCCCCCTGATTTGGGGCTTTTAATCTGGACCATCGGATTTAGGGTTTTACCCCAAGCATCCCCCTGATTTGGGGCTTTTAATCCAGACGGTCCGTTTATTTGAAAGAAGGTGAGGTGGCAAACTTATAGCCATTGGATCTTCATGGGGGCATGCATGGGCATGCATGGGGCATGCACCATTCCTCTAGACCCTCGGATCAAGGGGGGAAGGAGAAATCTGAGCCGTCAATTGTTTTAGAGAAATTGCATAGAAGATGCAATTTTTGGGGCATTTAATCTATGCCCTTCAAACTAAGGGATTTAATCTAGACCGTTTAAAAAGTCTGGCCATTATTAATTTTATAGTGCAAACTATGATGGGAAAGCATTAATGCATAGCCATCCAAAATAATGGATAATTTATGTCTTGTGTGAGGTGGAAATGCTCACTCCTAATAAAATTCTAACAAGCCTATTATTGCCATGTGAGTACGTGTCACACATTGAGGAAAGGAGAGAATCTCACATTTTTTTTTTTCGATTTCTTTTCCTTTTTCAAGGCTTCGGGCTATGCAATCAATCATGGGGCTTGATTCCCACGAGGGCTTTCGATTCCGAGATTGATCTCTAGCTAAATATCTTCTTTGCATATATCTTGAGCAACCAAGAATCCCAGGTCGGGTTCTTTGCACATCGATTCATCTCAGCCGGGTATATCCGGAGATAGAAACGAGTTTATATGAATCGGCATCTTTGCCGGTGTGCAAATGCACCGGATCACATCTTTGTGGCCGCCATCTTTTGTTGTTCCCAATAGCCGGATTTTCCCCAGTCCCAAATATGGTTTTGGCGATGGTATTCCGAAGAATATCAAACTAATGTTAAGCAAGCACTAAGGTTTGTCAAACTCGACTCTTGAATAATGCAAAACAGAGCATTTCTTGAAGCTCGCTATGGCGGCATCCCAAAGAAATCAAGCCTTCTTTCTCTTAGTTTTCTCATGGTAGGTATGTCTGCTTTCTGTCTTCCTTTTTTCCTTTGCAATGTAGCTAAATATGTTAAAAAGTTTCAACTCTGCAACGCATTAGGCTATCCTAAAATGATCTTCAATATGTGATCCGAGATTTCTTTTCAACATTTTTTTGGCCGATTTTAGGATTCACAAGCCTTGATTGTATGAGAGAGTAGCAGCTACAAAGAAAAGGGCATTTCTTGGATATCGGATGAGGGATTAATATCATCGAGGACGAATGCAACTCTCAAGGATTCATCCCTTCCTAAATATTTAAAAAAAACTCGATATTTCACACTAAATGCTATGATAAAACGTAAGGCATCTATTGAGGGCATCCTTTTTAGTACGGCAATTATGATAACAAATCTTTCGGCCTCTTTCCAGCTCCAAATCGATGGGGTTTTTGGCAAAATGTGTCCAGCGTCCGCAGAGAATAGTAGCGGCTACTCGCTTTTATGAAGCAATTGTCGGTTCTCAAGGAAGCAATATTAGCGTATGTCTAAGCAAAATCTAATCCATCTAATGTGCCCTTCATTTCTGCTCTAGAATCAAGGCTCCTTCCCCGCAGGAAATTATTCCTATAATGAGATTGGAAACAATCCTTTATATTTGAAATACCGGCAGGATTTTTGCAAAATCTAATGTGAGGTAAAGGTTTTCTACCTAAGAAAGAATTTCTCGCATTTCTCATTTTATTAGTTCTCTGCTTTGGGTTTTTCGTGATGGTACACATATATAGATTTGTGCGTTTACGATTTGGGTTTTCATCCGTAACGTTACGTATGCGCTTTTTTTTCGTTTCTAACAAGCTCAATGTTCAATATATAATCTCTTTTATGGAACTTGAAATTTTTTCCCTGTTTTCCGGATACTCGGGACGATCCATATGATCGATGTGGTATGCCCAACCAAATCCACCAGCCAAAACCACCACAGAACCTTCTCATAGTGCAAACAAGTGACATGTCTAGTTCATCGTCAAATATCTACCACATGCTTGGTGATTTCCAAAGTCGTTCATCTTATGACGTAAAAATACTGATTGGCATCCTTGAAAGGAAGAATGGCTATATTAATGCTTGCCATTTCAGTGTCCGGGTAACTTCTATTCTTTATAAACAACATTCTTCCCATATCAAATTTTCCCTTGGAAATTCAGCTAAAAAGCTCTTCCCGGGCCGGTATAGGATATGCATTGCTAGTAAGGCCAGCCTCACGGATTATAATATTGTTGCAGACGATCGGAAAATGGTGGCTTTACGTGCCGGCCAGTAATTTTCGTTTTTCCATAGTAATTTGTTCTCATCAAAATATCGTTGTTATTTTAAAATTTGTTTGCAAACGTGGTACAATGGCGATTGGAAGCCTACCGGACTTGAGTATTTAAATCGCTGCTCCATGGCATTTCCGGAAACAAAGAATCACAAAGTCCGGGTTGGCTCTTTCCACGTTTTCAAACGCACTTGCTTCTGTTATGACACGAAATGGAATGAATAAATACTTATATCAAACCTTGCCGACTTAAGGCCATGCTAAACCTTTGTCGACTTAAGGCCATGCCGACATGTAGACCGATCCGTCTGTGACCATCGGTTAGAAGTGATTGAATCGCCTATGCTTCATGTCTCGCTTCATCCTTTCATGTTTGAGGATGAACCTCCTTTGAAAATAGAGAATAAGGCGACGTGAAGCTATTTTCCAAAGAGAGGATGCATATTTTCTAGCATATTCGAGTTTTTATCGATGATTCACTTCATGTGCAATCGCTTTGACTTCGCAGAGAATGGGTTGTTCATTTGCCCTTGCCCATGGAAGTATTTAAGGCTAAAAATGTTGCTATTATGGCATTGTGACGTGATTTCTATTATTTATTGGCCCAAGCAAAACAAAACAAAGCAAACATACAATACGAATATAGATAGACACTATGTCGGATGGAACTATATGTTAATTGCTATTTTAAATAGGCTAGTTGGAGTGGTTGTATCCATAATGGGCGAAGTATTTCCCGAGCTACCAAAGAACGAAAAAGAAAATAAGCGAGATAATAGCGTAAGAGGAGGCCAGCTTTGGCGTAACTATTTTAAAGGTATTTATCAATCGTGGTATTTTCCCCGTGTCGATAGTTCTCGCATTTGGTAATAAATCGGATTGTATTTGATGCGTGGAATTGCACAATTCCAAAAGGAGATCTCTAAGGTGTCATATCTAAGTTTTATTTAATGATAACGGTGGCAATAAGCCTAATCATTTAATTTCTTAAATGTCACACATGAGGTAGGTGTCGTGCAATGGTTGATGGAGAGAAAAACAAAAACCCCTCCAAATTTTTTACCACGATTTTTTCCTTTGGTGGTGGTGGTCGCTCCACCATTCGGATCGAAAGCGTAGAAGAGGGTATTAGAGCGGTCTCCGCCTTTCCGGCGAATATCTCGTAAAACCGCTTTTTATTCTTGCTCCTTTAGCCGGCGCCGTGTTTGTTCCATTGTTTTGCGCTTATTTTGTGTAGTGAGATTTCGCTTAGTTTGTACCGCTTCTTCCATGTTCTCATTGTATTTAAGCTATACTTTTTATGCTAAGTTATTTCTTTGATAATTTGCAGCAAGTATTATCGAGTCGGAAGCTGATCTTAACATGTGTGTGTCACCGGTTTAGCACCGAAGAAACTATTTATCTTAAGGGGCGCCAATTGACAAATGAACTTGATTCCAATGGAGTCGCACAACATCCCGGATGGCCAAGGTCCCGGGGACGATAAACCCGTGCTATGGCAAAGGTTTGCATTCAATCCAAAATTAAAATTTGCCTTGCAACATCGACTTGCATTCAATTTTAGAAATATCCCATTCATACAAAGTTTAGAAGTCCCATGAGGTTTAGAAGTCCCATGACGGCGCCAATCTTGACGTTGGAGCTCAATGCATTTTCTAGCCTTTTTGTATTTTTGCGTCCATTTTGTCATACCCTTATTTTGCTTTCACAATCTCCATTGAGGAGCAATCACAATCCATAGAAAGCACAATTTCATTAATTATGGACAATACCTGAATTTATGGACCATTTTTAGTAGACTTGGATGAATGACTCATTTTCATACACTAGTTGACATCCTCGCGAAAATGTTTGATATGCCTCAAAGAAAGATGCACGGGTATCTTAATAGTATTAGGTATCTTCTTCTTGTTTGATGGCTCCCAAGCGTAGTCGATAGTCTCCACTTCTATGCGGTCACTTGCAAATGCTGGCCTCCATCTCTTCTTCCAACAATTGGCATAATTAGTCGGGTAGACTTGGTTCCTCATCGGGATTGGCTCCCACCAAGTCACCGTAATAGTCTCAAAGTTCTCCTTCTTATCATCCATTTGTGGGTCCTCGAGCTAGGCCCACCCAAGTTGGGCACAAAGACATCATCGTATGCGCTATAATAAACATACCTTTCTTCAAATCTTTGTATGGGTTGAATTCCCAAGACAGTTTGTCCTTCCAGGGGCCGACATAAGGAGGAGTGATAGTAGCAATTGGCTCTACCACTACAGCCTACATGAGGTGGAGCTTGTGCTTGCCTAGTACATGGCCGAAGTCATTATAAGTGCCTTCACACGCTGATGTTCCCGAAGTTCTTGCAAGAGTTTCATCCAATATTCAATCGTGGGCCGGAACCGCGTCGGTAGTTGGCGCTTCGAGCACCTTTGTTAGACGCTGAACAAGCAACCCAATGCAATATATGCTTGTGGATACAAGCTTTCAGCAAGCAGCCAAGGTCCTTCACCGATTTCTTGGGAGGAAGCAGCTTTTAGGATATCCAACCGGCATCATGGGCTTCCCGCCCTCTTTTTCTTTCCACATTTTTATTCCACCAAAGCAAACCAATCCGTAAGTGGGTCTAGTTTTGTAATACATGACCGCCAATCACCATTCATAGCGAATCCGAAAGTTAGAGGGTGGTATGACTCGTCAATCTATCATCCCCATCCGGTATGTAGCCTTCTATAAAACCCTTCCAATCCTAACTTTGTCAACAACATAGGGACGGGGTGTATTCAAGTTGCATTTGTGGAATTCATACAAGAGTTCTCGCATTGTGAGCACCTCCGCCTTCTTTAAAGATGTAGAGAAGTTACCAAACAAGGCATCGATATCATCATGTGTGTGACCGCATCATGAACCCTAGCTCAATCTCTTCAAACACACCAAGATATACTAGGTAAGAAAGATAGGAGAAGACATACCTATTCTTGTTCTCGTCTCCAGCATGCGCTGTCCAAATTGCAAATAAAGTATCTTGGGCGTAGGCTTCAATGATGGTCCCCTCGTGTTCGTGGGGTAAATTAGCGGTGTATGCCGGTATTGATAGTGACAACTTTGACTCCAAGGCCGCTGTGTCTCGAATGAGGAGACCCATTTTGGAGCAGATGATTCAGTGCAATCGACAGTGTGGCCTCCCGCATACTGCGTCCCATCTCTAATCTCTTCAAGATGCTATTCAAAGAACCTACATGGAAGTTGGAGTCATCTGCCCATAAGTCCAGGGCAAAGTTTCCATAAGATCCATTCCCATGACCATGAGTCAATGCACCACTCAATGTCGTTTTCAGCTTGTCAAGTCTCCAGAGAGACTTTACAGATTGTTGCAATTTTGGAATCATTGTTTTGGCTTGATCCATTTTGTCGAATAATACAAAGATATTGGCCGGATACCGTGGGGAGTATAATCTCCACGACCAAGATCTGGTGCGACACGAGGCCTGCTCGAGTCTATGCGCTCTTCTTTCATCATGCAACAGCCTCCTCTCTCCTTCATCTTTGGTCTTCAGTAACTTCGTACGGATCACCTCACATGTATCGCATTTGGAGAATGCAATTTTCTTTGGCGATCATCGACGTCCCTAAACTCCGCCTCCACGTTCTATGAAAACCTGTCGGTGATACCTTCTTGCCACTCAATGCCACAACCTCTGCATTAACCTCTTCTAGAATGCTGGACTTCGTAAACATTGCAGGCAACTTCCTGACATTCTCTCTTATCCCCTCCTCGTTTCTCTTGCTACGGTGGGCAAGGATTCACCGCTCTCCCTCACGAACATGGAAAACACGGCCTCACATGCCAACGTCGAGGAGCGAGGCTTCAAGGTGCCACAGTTACCATGTTCGGCCTTGCGTGCACCCTCAAGAAATTGGGCCTTCCATTTCAGATACGCCGACTTTGAGATCCCGAGACCAAGGTACCACGCCCTTTCGCAAACGAGATTCCCCGCAAAGACCACCGTCCCCACTCTTCGACCTTTCATGTTGTTGGCGAACATGTCATAAACAAAAGTAACCCTATCACTTGATTTCATGGCAAGGAATTCCTTTCGCATGTTAACAACTTGATTCCTAGAGAACCTGACACAACACCTATTCTTGCAACACAAGGTCCTCCCCGTAAGTGAGGATAGCATTCTCGAGTGGTGAGACGAAAGCAAGCTTTTGGTGGCCTAACAACCTTCCCCGGGTTGTCGGAATGAAAAGTGTAATGTCGCTTCTCATAATTTGGGTGCTTCGATGCTCGAGCTCCCCGGCCGGACACAATATCGCCTCCTCTTCGCGGTGTCATGGGTCAATATCTCCGAGACCTTTACTCCGTCAACACAGACGAGGTCATTGCTCCATCTCACGAGCATCCCCGCCGCACCGCAAGCAACCCCGCAACGGATGTTCACTTCAAAGGGAGGGAAACCTTCGCCACAGATACTCCCACAAACTTGAAACCCGTAAACCGGTCACAAATCGCATCATCGGGCCAAAAAAGATATGAATCCCTTTCCGCAATAATGGAGTCGCATGAGTGCCATATCTCACAATCCTTTTCAAGAAGGGTATATCTTGTCACGTTGTGTCTCCTTCCCCACCGCTGTCCGCTGTCTTTTGCTGGGGACGTCATTAGCAGACGACTCACGAGCATCTTCACTTCTCCACGTAATCGAATGAGCCCCCGGCTTCGCTATTGTGGTTGCATCCGAGTTGGCCGTGGAAGGGTATGGTGGCCTTCAACACTTCCTCCACACCTACGCCAAGAGTCCTTTCGATATCTCCTTGAAGTGGCATTGTGTCATTTGCCCCACAACTCCCTTTGCTACTAGATGTTCATTAAGGAAGAGATACACAACCCGCACAAGGATTTCAGTAGTGTTAAAATCGAGTAAGGAAGACGAAAAGCAATGCAAATGACCTGGGGACTCCCATTCAATGGTTACAAGGACAATAAAATTGGGCGGTGCCCTTTTTACGATGAGGTGTTTAGATTCCCTTGTATAAGGTTAGTATTGGATGCAAGTGAGTCTCACAATGGGTAGAAAAGAAGGTTCTCACTAAGAGGTTATATTCACAAGACAAATTGGGCTCCCCCAATTTGTTCGTGGTGGTAGAGGAGCCAGAAGTAGGCACACACTCTACGGCCCGCCCAATTTAGTCCGCCACCAAGAGAAAACACATTCGAGATACAAATGGCCCAATCCCTACAGCCACCTATCCGGTCATGTACGTAAAGGGACAATATGGGCGATCGCCAATTTGTCCCATTGTTGCAAATTGGGCCCAATTTGAACCGAATCAGCGCTTTATATAAGGGTATTATTGATGCAAATTTCCTCACAATGGGTACAAAAGAAGGTTGTCGCTCGAAAGCAGATATATCCAAGAAGACAAATTGGGCCCGCCCCTATTTGTTCGTGGTGGTTAAAGACCCGTGAAGTAGGGAGAGACTCGGCGCCCGCCCAATTTAGTTGTCACCAAGATAAAACACCTTCGAGATACGCTTTGCCCATCCCGGCAAGCTTTCACCCACCCGTCACCTACACATACACACTAAGAGAACTAAGGAGGCGCATAATTAACCGGAATTTATCATTGAGCTCCCAAAACAAATACAATCGAGCATTGGAAGGGCCTGACTACAAACAAGGGTTAATGGAGAAAATAGCAGCACACAAATCCCGCGCATGACAATTTCGTGAAAAGGGCGACCGCATCGAAATTTAGAGTTTATGTAAATGTGACAAAGAACTGTGTGAATGAGGAGGAGTAAATCAAGGGTCAAGCCATCGAAAAGGCGTGAATGGAAAGGTGTGAATGAACAGCGTGCTTGAAGAGGTGCGAATGAACAGCCCGTGAATGGAAAGGCGTGATTGATAAAAATCGGGTAACATCACATTTGCAAAAGAATTACACATCGAGGTATGGCGAATTTAACTGTGGAGCAGCACAAACCTTTGGAGATCTCGTGGCCATGAATATGAATCAAAGATGTTTATGCCTTGTAGAAAAGATAGTAGCCAAACAAGGCAATCGCTTTAAAACAACAGTTTTGAAGCGCATTTACATTTAAACATGAATTCCCCAAAAATTTGAATGTAATTTCCCCAATTTTAAAGTTAAATGTCCCACCTAATTTCGAAATAATGTGTCCGTCCCTAACTTTGAAACACGAAGTTCCGCTTAAAAGCACGTATGACACGTGCATGACTCGAATTAATTTTGGGCGGGCTTTAAATGACGATTTGAAATTCAAAAATCCGCACAGACTCATTATTAAGGTCCACAATTAATTCCTCACGCCGAACCCATCAACGGTCCATTTTTATTTCAAAGGGCCAAGCGCTTACATGCACGACACTTGTCTTCGCCCCCAAGAGAGGTCCATAACCCTTTAAAAGCCCCTCATTCTCCTCGACCGCAGATTTAGAAAATTTCGCGGCTTCTTTGGCGCTTTGTGCTCGCTAAACACCGCCGCCTTCATATTTCTTAGCCACGAAAGTCGTTTCACCCCGCAGACTATACTCCCCGAACCACCGCCGGCTTCGGATCGAGCTCTTGGCGCCTTGTGTCTCGGCCGCTTGTCGCCATCCCGCTTGGCGCCTTCCTCTCTGCAAGATTGACCTATCGCCGGGTACCCCTGACACCAAGGAATTCTAGCGCTTGATGGCATCTCGCCCCACCACCGTGGCAAAGGTAAGGTGGACTACTTTCTAAATATAAAGTTGAGCTTGCCCGATTAAGTATCCCGCTATAACATCTCTGACATATGAACATCTTCTAGATGCCTCACCGGTCCCCCCACAGATGCATACCCAGATGCGTAACCTAATAGGGCACCCAATTGCTTCCCTTAGAGTGTTTCATTTTGCAAAACATTGACTTTTTCCCTAACACCAACGTGGTGACGCCCAATTTACTTATCCCTCACACCAATGTGGGCGACGCCAGCTTGTTTGAGCCCGGATTATTGTATGACGCTTCAGCGAAGTTTGAGTCTGAGAGCACGATTGATTGATAGATTTGGTCGCATCTAAATTGGGCGCCAATTTAGTCCGATTCCAAGTCTACCATCCTCGGTAGTCGCGTCGATAGGCAAACCGGGCCCCGCCTTTACTTTGTGGAGGGATATAAATTGGGCTGGCCCATTTTAGTATGCCGGGTACCAAAATTCGGGCGCCTACCTTTAGTATGTGATCTGGCAAAATTGGGCTGCCAATTTGGCCCCTCGTGGATACAATCGCCTCCTCACTCAAGGCTCACCATGAGTTGAGCCGGAGAAATTGGGCTGCTTCAATTTGGTGTGCGGGTAGATCAGGGCAAATTGGGCTACCCAATTTGCCTCCATCAGACAACAGCCTCTTCAGCCCCAAGTCTCCCAAGTACTAACACTACTTTCCGCTCAAGCAGAATTAATATGGCTCAACAAAGCAGACCGCCGGGTTCCCTGCGGACCCAAATTTGCGAGGCTATTGCAATAGAGAATGCAAGAACGTAAGAAGAGAAAGATCCGCTTGTCGGCATCCGTGTTGTGCCCCATGAAGTTTTGACGGTTGTCGAGGAATGGGTCTGGTGCATAGAGATAGGGAATATTCATCCCGGGTCCCGCACAAACCACCTCAAGGATCTTCGCTTTTCTTTGGCAAGATAGGGGCGTGAAAAATGAATTCGGCGGTATCGCCATCGACATGGAGGTGTCGCCACCGAACAATGATGACTTCCTCATCGACGTTGAAGACACCGTAGATCGGACTTTTGTCCGTTATAAAGTTCCACTATCTAAGTACGAGCCATGTATGATGAACGCAAGTATAAAGGAAAGCCCACATTCTTGCGCTCAGAAAGGATGGGCGCTGGACTCATATGAAAGTTTAGAGCGGGCATCAAATCAAGAACTCGATATTTTGATGGCTACTACGGCCGTCGACAAAGGATATTAGAGCACAAACAGTAATGTGTCGAAAAGCACTGCTCACCGGAGTATCGTGGCAAAACCAACCTAAAGTGTACGATACTAAGTGGCTTAAGTCTAGATACAAGAAAGGTGAGATAAAGACAAGCGCTGGGGCAGCGCAAAATGGAGCCCGACATAAAGAGCCAAGAAGGCGAGGACACCTGCTAAGGCTATTCAACGTAAAGCTGCCACTAAACTTATATTCGGTGGAATGAAGAGAACATCAAGGTCGCCCGATGCGAGTGCACAGAAGAGGACCAGCCGTCTGAAGAGGAACCCCCTAAGCGCATGGGAAAAGATTTAGGTGGTCCGTCGAAGAGGCGCAAGCGGGACGTGTTATCACAGAGCCCAAAAACTTCGGAGAGGGAGTCCTTGTCTTCTTCTTCATCTGAACAACCGGAGAGTAGCCGGCAGATCGTGAAGTTCACTCCATCCGTGGCGACGCCACCGTGAGAGCGTATATGAGTTGTCACAAAGCGCCATAGCAAGCATCATCGCTACTGTGGAGAGAATCTACCCTCCGGGGTGGGCTTCGAGATTGAAGTCGATGTGTTCAAGATGCATAAAGCCCCGCAAATATGACTTGTAGGGTCATAAGTCCAGAGCACTTGGACACTCTCTACGAATCGCTTATCGCCCATCGATGCACCCTCCCCGCGGCCGATGTCGCGGCCGCTCGATCCACGCATTGTATGCAGCAATAAAGTGGAAGAAGTCGAGGATCCGCAAAATGCGTAATCATCGATTGTTAATGGCAACCATACGACCACGGTTGCTCAACCGCTTGTCACACAAGCTTTGGCATGGCCTCCCCGAAAGGAAGCACTTGGCAGAACTGATATTCTTTTTCTATGCCAAAAGGAAATGCCGAGTCCTGGCAGGAAATCTCACAGCAATCGAGTACGTTCGTGTAAGCCAGGAGAATAATGACATAACAAAGAAGACTATACACGAGGAAGTATTTTTCGAAGAAATTCAAGAGCCTTCGAACCAATGGGCATTCTACCTGAAGCCAAGAAGGGCAAACGCGCACTCCGCCTGGGTGGAGCTGTGATTCGTAAGTGCACTACCACCATTACTAGTTCCTCATTCCATTAAGTTCGAAATTGGGCTACCAATTTCAAATTTGGGTTACACTTTTTCAAATTGGGGCGCCTAATTTCCTAACGGCTCGCAAATAGGGCGCCGCCCAATTTCGAAACGCTCGGAAATTGGGCCCGCCAATTTCACCGAAAGTGTCGGATGATCTGAAATTAAGGGGCTTCAATTTGGCGCTCACCTAGTCGCAAGCAAATTAAGATGATGTGTATGCGCCTTATCTGGTGCCTTCTTTGTCATGCAGGATTGGAAAGCTGTAGCGCTGCAAACGATTAAGAAGTCAACTATGCGTGACTACGACTACTTTGTATATCTTGACGACGAAGTCGTGGAATATGTGCACCGGTTGCCCCGCTATTCTACGAAGACCGGTTGAAGGACGAAGAAGGAGAAAAATTGAGGTGAAGGATAGGCTTAGACTTTTCACCAATAATTCCTGCCGCCCATTAAAGTCCATGCATCCTCTAGATCCGCAAAGGTCAAGGGAGATCAAGGATGGCACCACATTCCCAAGGGAAGCAAGGATTATACCGAGACGACTATGAAAGTCGAGCCGGGAGTCAAGAAGATTGGAACAATGGAGCGGGCCCTTGTCGATACATGAAGGAGTGAAGAAACTTCCTTTTCAAGACATGGCTGCCTTTGAGGCAAGCTCACCCCATATTCACGAGAATCTGATGCTTATGTTCGCAAGTAGCATCGCGGATGGGCGTATGACGAAAGAGATGGAGAAGGAAAGCTTTCCTGAGTCCCTCTACAAAGAAAGTAGACGAATATCTTCTAGGGCGGGCCAGGAGGGTGGCAAACCTTTCAAGTGTTTCCACGCTAGTCCTAGAGGTTTGTGCGTGGACGGGTAAACACTTCGCCCGCTTCATTGGATGCGACTTCGGATATACGAAGAAATGGCCAAAGGAAGATTATGAAAAATTCCTTGACCAAATAAGCACGATGATGGACCAGCAATTTTTATCGGTAGCTATATTTATTACCCCGCATCCTCAATGAGTGCCTATCCGCCATGAAGACAATAGACGGTGGCAGCCGTGTTTGGGTTGGTTCCCACCAGACCCCGCCGTAACCGCGACTACCTCTAGAGTTCGAGAGTTGCAATGTCTTGTCCCGCTAATGTATGTTGCCAGAGACGCAATGGCCACGCCATCGCAATCATGAAATAAATATTTGCTTCGCCAATTCACCATCCAAAGCAATATGCTAAGTTTCCCAAGCATTTACGAGAAAAAACAGACATCGAAAAGAATTTGCCTTGACATGAAAGTGTGCGCGGCGGTATGCATTTTTAATTGGGCCCGCCCAATTTGCTTGTTGACTATCAATGTTTCTAACATTTGTTTTCCGCGGCAGCTTATTGGTCAGATCGACCTTGGTGCGACAAGGGTGCAGCAGGTGGGGGAGGAGTACTGGTGCAGAATCAGTTGGAAAGTAGGACGTGCACCTATCTAGTACCGAAGTTGATGCTGGAAGGTTGCACTCTGTTCTCGACTTCTTTTCCGGTGGTGCTTTTTAGCCGAGCGGCAGTGTGCGAGGGCTATAAAACATTGTCTTTTGAGACAGATTTAGAAGCTGGAAATTAAGCTTGTACGATATATTCGAGCAACTCGATGTCATGTTAGACGAGAAAAAATCAAGAGCTTCGGCACTACGTAAGATAAAAGAGGGAAAGAAGAAGGCCTCTACTTCCAAAAACCTCCTCGACCTCGACTTCCGCCCCTCGAGACACCTTGTCCGTTCGCCTACAACCATAAACGGGTGCAATCAGTTCCGAGACAGGACAAGAGCGCGATTCAAGTACAGCTCAAAAAGGGCAACCCTAGGCTCTCGGATTTGGAACTATTTAGGAGAAGAAAAACAACATCAACGCGACCGGCAGGGACGGACCGTGTGAATACTCGGGACATGATTGAGGCGACCTCAAAGTTCGAGGAAGAGGTTGCTAGGGAGCCCGACTGCCGTTATCATGGAAACACAGAAGGGGACAATCGGGATGGAGAGGATGTGGTCCCCAACACGATGAGCAGTCAAGATGTAGAGGAAGAGGTGGCGAACACAGAAGACAATCAAGGTGCACATGATGAGAATGAGGAACTGGGGCCCGAAGATTTTATGCAAAGAATGGAATTGATCAAAGAGGCAAAGACAACAACCTCAAATTTCAAAGATGGAGAACCCAAGGGGATCATTCTAAAGATGTGCCTCCGCATTTAATGAGCGACTTATGAGTTGAAAATACGGAAATATGTTAATAACAATTGTTCATACTTCTTTTTCAGAAATGATAACGTTGCACTCATTTCCTTGTCTTAAATTTCTCTAGTTTACTTTGCTAACCAAATTGGGCGCCCGCCGAATTTGGCTAACCCTTACAAACTATAGCCTTTTATTAAATTTATTTGACTTCGCTATCCTCCAGTAAATTGGGCTGGCCCAATTCCCATGGGCAAGTAAGCGCATCAAACATGAAGTGAAGTGGAGCTGCAGAAACAAAGTGGAGATCAAAGAGCAGACCCTCAGGAATTACTCAGGTACGTTACATTATATAATATTGACTATGCTTATTACATCCTTACAACATTATTATATCCTTGTCAGGTACATTAACATATCCGAGTGTACAAAGAGTCACTCGTCGTCAACGCCTGCCAAGGCGATGCCATTCAGCTCAAAGATCTGCTGATCAGGAAGCCAATACAGGTGGACCTCAACACGAGTGAGCTTCCTGCAATTACTCGCAGGTCCATCTGCTTTGGACTGGAGCCATGGATCAAGACTAACACCCGGTCATATAGCATCGCAAATATCGTTGTAACTCAAGTAGCACTTGAAGGATCGGATGTTCTCCTGGACGATCCGTGAGGAAGCCATGAGAGATGAATGCAAAGGAGCTGCTTTTATAGGCGTGAGAAATTATTGATGTCAATTATTGGCGCATACTACTAGCATAGCAGTAACCGTATATAAGGTACACCTATCTGACCCGCCTTGAAATTGGGGCGCGCCAATTTCAAGCGATCATCGATATGAGCATTCAAAGGGCAAAGTGGGCGGGCCCCAATTTCCACGGGACATGTTGGACAAGTTGCACATATAGAAGACAAGTTGTACTAATACTTTATCTCATAGATGATTACAAATCGATTACAACAAGATGACAAAGCGTTCATTTAGGGGGGGACTCTTAGAGTCATTTTCACCAGCACCCCAACATCTTCTCTATCATGTACATTTGATGCTCTCTATTCCATATCGGATGGATGATAACGTCGAAGGGATCAGGATAATGGCGAGGATTTAGAAGCGGCCGGGTCATCCGGTCTTCCATGGGTATCTCGCTTGCGGCAACGCTTGAAGTTTTAGTGATTCATCTTGCGCTTGATGGAATCACGTTCGGGACTGATCGAGACCACATGGCTAGGCGAAGGCCAAATTTGATGGTCAAAATTGGTTTGAGATATATTTATACCCACAATCATTATTGAAGGTATTGTGCGCAAAGATTATTGGATGTACACCGTATATACAACCAATAATGCTTTACTTTCTGGTAGTCATCAATAATTCCTTGGCTATAAATATAGCCGCATTCGACGCCACGCTGACATTCCGCTTGCCATGTCTCGCCATCTTCACAGGCCCCATGTTGACACCCTTACTTGCCTTATGACCTATGACGATCTTTATGCTGCGAGTTGAAAGGGATCTCTCGATCCCGGGTCGTATGGTATAGCTCTTTGTCGAAAAGAAAGACTCCCCGGCAGTATCATGTTACTATCCATATTGTGTGGGGTTCCGAGCGAGGCTTTTGAGATTAATAGAATCACCAATAATTACAATCTATGACTCATGTATTTCATAACTTTATATGATATGATGATGTAACGTGTTGTGCATGATTACATTGTTATGTTTCGCTTGTTATCTTGGTTCGATCTCGTTTTCGTTTTCCTTTTGCCTCAAGAAGGAAAGTGGGCTGCCTCAATTTTCCTGAAAGTGGAAGCCTTCATGAAACTACCTTCAGGCCATCCGAAGGGGCAAAGTCGGCGGCCGCCCGTTTACGGAGGAGACTATTCCCGAAGAAAATGGGCGGCCCCATTTCCTGGAAGGAAAGTGGGCTGCCCAATTTCCTCGGGAGGCCTCCATGAAATAAGATATTACTATTCGAAATTGCCGCGTCATTGGGATGTTCTCAATGTAGACAAAAACATTCTATTCACATAGGAATGGAGTACATGGATGGATTACGTAGATAATAATATCAACTAAACAACATGCGTCGAAAAGCATAGGTTGAAATCGATGACAATAGATAATAATAGATAATATTAAACATGGACGTTTCAGTCAATATCCGGTTCCACATAATTAGATCCCCAGTTGGAACTCGATATGTCTTGTCGGCAATATCTGAGATCCAAATATCATCCAATTACGCCATCGGATAGGGAGTCCGAGGATGAGTTTGATTACCAAAGCCACCACTTGCCTCTTTTCCTTCTTGTAAAGCTTCTTAAACAACGACCGGAAAGTGTTGTGCGACCAAACATCCTCCATTTTCAGCAACCTCTTGAGCTTACGCCTGTAAATATGGCGTTTCAAGGAAATCAAGCGACCTTCCAGCTCTACCACCGCTAAGGTTATCCCCGCTCATCGCCATCCTTCATCAACTCTCCACGACGAATGAGCTTCCTGAGTTGGCTTCTCATTTCTTCTGTGCCATTTTGGTTTATCTCGTTCTGCACCTCAACCTGAAGCTGATTCGCATGAGCTAATATTGGCTCAGCGATATGGCACTGCATTTCGCTCATTGTGAATCCATAGCTGCGCCTGGTTCGGACCATTCTGACTGGCACGAATATGAATCTACACTATCACGGTTCTGCGAATCTTGGGCCGCTTTACGTGGCGAGACCACGCTCTGAGTATAGCCATGAGACACAAACTCGGTTGGCACTTTTTGGGCTTTATAGATACAAGGCCTGCCATCCCACCTACCTGCACACATTTCGAAAATTTGCATCATTCTACTAAATAAAACCCTTATTTTCTAAAAAATCGGGTACATTTGGGAGTCATATGGACTCGGCCAAAGTCCACAATTAATGAAATTATGCTTTAGACTGTTATCTTCCTGTTGCCTTCGTTTTCAAATTGTTTTTCCAGATGGGATGTGAAGCCTATTTGCATGCTTCTGGGCTATTTTGTTCCAATTCGAGGCTTTCTTACCTTCTGTACCTCTGTTTTGCAGATCCCTCGGGTAAGGACCTGATGGCAAAGACAATTTGAGTTTTTGTTTCCGTATCTGAAAGGGCTCAAGCCGTTGCTCGGGATTTCTTGATCAATATCATGTATTTGGATAGGATCTGGGCTAAACGGTATCACATAGTTTGACGTAAGAATTCATACTACTCAAGGCAAGTAGCTTTCAATCCTTTTTCTTTCATAACGCCAGGAACTATTATGCAACAATTGGGGATTGTAAGAAAGCACAACCTTTTATAGACTGCACATCTGCGAAAAAATGTCAGGTTATAAGGGCCTTTTCACATGATGTCTTATAATATGGCTGTCCCATTTCATATAAGACATCATTTGTGACTCCAAAGCAAAAAATAAGACACACAAATATAAGATGTTTTCACACTACAGGGTGTCTTATGTAAATGAGACAGTAACAAATACTAGTGTGAAAACCATCACAAAATAAGACCACCTTTTATTTTGAATATGATTGGTCAATAGAATAAAATAGAATATAATAAGTGGTGTCTTATTTTATGGCGGGGGAAGTCCCCCGGTATAAAATAAGACTCCATTGCCCTTACCGAACCTATCCAAACCTACCCGAACCTAAATGAGACATGTCTTATATGGTTCCGTGTGAAAACCAGTTCTTCTTAAATGTTGACATGGACCAATAGGATGCCTTAAAATATAAGACACACTAGTCGTGTGAAAAGCCCCTAAGATTTTAATATCTGATTATTTCGTGGCTGTGCAATATATTATCTGTAAGCAGAATAGGCAAGATTTCTTGGGTATATTGTAGCTGTGGTTTTTAATGGCCTCCAAATATGGTGGAAGCGATTCAAATTTGCTCTCATAATGGAAGCGAAAGACTTTTGTTTTTTTTGCAAAGATTGAGCCGGAGCCAACAAACAAGTGTTGTTAAACGAGCATGTAGGTAGATTATTTTAGGGAAATTTTATATGGATAATATTAATAGATTGCATTCATCGGGCAGCTCGGAAGAAACTTGAACCAATCAAGTAGGGCACAAATGCATGGACAACCCGACCAAATGGGCGGTGTAAGATTCTCTAGGTGGCTTATGCACTGCTCATAGGGGTATCATTTGGAGAAAAGGAAGACACTACTTATATTTGTTAGGGACTGCATAGAGAACATATGCAGACTTTTTGCCATCTTTTTGTTTCACACTTTGCAATCAACTTCCAATCTATTTTCTGGATCTATAATTTTACACATTTGTGGTTTGACCTGACTAGTTGAGATAATGATGTGCCATATTGGCAAATGAACAAGCTTCATATCTTATAGAACAATGGATTTTACATGAAAAAACGGTGTTCAACCCATCCATCATATGTGCACCATGAATTCCACTTTCTGCCTATGCAGTTTGCTCAATTACGTTTTGGTGATAATTCTCCTTAGTTTGGAAGAAGTTTGAAAGTTGGGATTGATGGCAACATCCATATGTTATTTGATGGGGAAGAATTACCTTCACAATACATGTATCCAATCTTCAACATGTTTGCTGCACACAATGTTAAAAAGATAATGAAGGCAGATATGAGGCACAAACACAAGCTAATGGAGCTCCTTCAGTGTTCCATGATGTGCCCTAATTTCACCTAAGTGCCATTTCAAGTTGCGAGGAATTGCGGGGGTCAAAATGTAGATATTTGACAAAATTAGTAAGATAACGAGAGCGTTAGTTTTGCCATTAAAAGCACTCCCGCCCACGGGGCGGGCCATGCCAATTGCCTTTGGTGAGCAGTTAGCCCGGACGGCTCCCGAAATTGAGTTCGGGCGGTAGGGTTCGCCAAAAGCGAACCAAGAAATTCGCTTTTGCCGAACCGGGGATTCATCCGAGGCGGGCAGGGATGCAGGCGTGGCGAGGTGGCACTACCCACCGGGTTCGGCCCGCGAACCCGAACGGGGTTAAAGCCAAGTCGCGAATCGGCAAATGGGCCAGCGATTCCGTTGAAAACCGACATCGGTCTGCAACCTAATAAAATCGAGAGGAACCTAAATTCGCAGCGAGATCCCGTCAAAGACTGCTTTGGGGAGAAGGGAAAGATTCAACGAGCTCTCAAAGCGAAGGCCCAAGAGGAAATTGGAGGGAAATTCGTACTAAAATGAATGGAAGGTATGCTCGATCCTCCGGATATAGATTTAAAATCCAGAATTAATCGGTATGGAGAATTTGCGCCAAGCTTGCTTTGATGGGTTTGAATAGAGATCCGCATTCAAAGATGCTAGCGGAGCCGCAAATATACAAAGGATACATTATTGGGGCGGTTGGATTGCGGAATCAGTTTCTGAAGTGACAAAATTTTTATATCGACATCGGAAAATTGCATGCTTGGATGTATTTGGCGGTCGGATTCGGCAAATTCATGGAGCAAGGATGTAAATGGATGGGATTTATAGCGATAGCAAGCTCGAGAAAGAAATTGAAAGGATAGGAAGAAGGGATATTCTGATAGCTTGGAGAGGCTATCAGAAAGAAATTGAAAGGATAGGAAGAAGGGATATTCTGATAGCTTGGTGGCTCCCGAACTCAATTTCGGGAGCCGATCGAAGCGCTCCAATGCCGCTGCAAATGCAAATCGTCCTCTTGGGCACTCTACAATCTTTGGTTCTCAAGCAGAGGCCCTGAAGAAGGGATTTGCCGGGATAAGCAGAGCTCCAGAATGTGCAAGGATTTATCCTGTTTGCAGGGGCCAAGGCGATGATGATTTAGGCATGAAAAGGAGAGATCTTGTCTTTGGGTTCTATCACAGCTCTGCCCGTTTCGCTTTGGCAACGAGAATCCGGCATGGTCGGCTCCAATTCTGCCACCGCATTTAACCAAATGCGACATTTTCAGCCCTGATAAGAATGCGCCCAAGGTCGATTGCTGCCTCAAAACAACAAAAGCCACAAGGCCTTTTCTTCCTCCAAAAAAGCCTCCGATTTTCGAACGCCCACAATTTCATCTCGTTTCAACGCGTCTTTCTCGAAGGGATTTCGCACTTGGCTTAACGGGTTCGGTTAAACGGCGAACCGGTGGAATAGCGCCACCTCCAAACATCAGTCAACAAACGGGTTCGCTAGAATCCAGGGTTCGCTTGCCTTAATCCGTGGGGTTAAGCAGGCGAACCCGCTTGGCGGTTTGACCCAATTTCGGGAGCCAATAAAGTGGGCGTTTGGCGAATGTGTCTCCTTTATAGATAGTCATTCTTTAAGATAAGATAGAAGTATCTTTTACTATCTATGAGTCTGCCCAAGGTCTTAATAGCCTTGGTGTTGTAAAAGGAACATTCAGAAAAAAGAGAGCACACTTATTGTGATCGTGTAGTGTGGTGGTCGTTTTATGATAAGGTCTAGGTTAAAAAAAGTATTGTATTTTTGAACTTAGATAAAAGATGGGAGTGTGTCAACCAGCTATAATCCTAACATGCACACACTTAGCACACTAAGAGGAGGTTGTATGAACACTAGTGGCAAACGTTTTAACACTAGTGGCAAACTGCACGCCATAGGATATAGTAAAGGTAATATGGAGATAATCTGTATTGGGATATAACACTTTAGCACATTGAAGAGATGAACTTATATAATTTTCCTGTAACACTAGTGGCAAACTGCACACCATAGGATATAGTAAAGGTAACATGGAGATAATCTATGTTGGGGTATAGCACGGGAAGATAAGTAAGATCGAGCATGTTCCATTCATGAAAAAAATTTGCGCTTATACTACATTATTGTTTGGTTGCGCAGTTGAGAAAGAGAACTCTTAAAAGGAATATGTCCTAAAAGAAAATGTAAACTAGAATGCTAGCAATTTGAATTCTTTGAGATATTTGTTTTACTAAAAGTGCACTTAAAGTTCACCAAACATTTGTCGAGGTCTATTTGAGATAATTATCATTCAAAGAGCATGAGTTGTTCAAGCTGGCATTTTCATTGCAAGAACCGATAATTTGTGTGCATTTAGAACATGATTTCGAGTAAGTTATGCATTTGCATTTTGTGTCAGATTTTTCTTTCTTCTTTCGCTATAGCTTCATATAGTCATTGGAACGTGGTTTCGAGTAAGTTAAGCCTTCGCATTGTGCAACACCAAGATGGCATTTTCATTGCAAGAATCCATACTTGGTGATGTGCATTCAAAACATGATTTCGAGTAAGTTATGCCTTTGCATTTTGCAGTGTCTCATGTTTATTTCTTCTTTTTGTTATAGTTTCATACAACCCTTTAGAACATAGTTTCGAGTAACTTAAGCCTTTGCATTGTGCAACACCAATTGTCTCTTTCTTCTTTTCTCTAAAACTTGATACAATCCTATACAATATAATGACTTTTGATCAATCTTCAACAAACCTCTGTGGAATATAGTGAAATAGAGAAGTAAATTGTTGATAATCTAATGAATCTTTCCACGCAATGTTATTGGCCTTAAAAATGATGGCTTATATAATCGATCGACTATGAAAAATCATCAAAGATTTTTCTATTTGCAGGAATAGAATATTTAAGAATCTTACTCTAAGAAATTGTTGAGGTAATGTTTACACAAAGCTTAAGTAATATTTGAACAAAGTTTTAATTAATTATGAGAGAAAGTCATAGAATCCCCACACTTAATATGAAAAGTACCGCTTGCACCCTATTGCTAGACCATAAAATTGTACTTTTGGGGTTGTCCGAAGGGCAAACGCTAGGCAAGGTTGTGATATTTGTTGAAAATTGTGGTGTATGGTGCTCTCTAGCACCTTAATTCCCTAGTTTTGTTAGATCATTCTTAGGTCTTTGTTATCTCAACAAAGGCTTTGTTGATCTCTGTTTTGCTTATTTAGACTACTAAATTTGAAATGATCTGGACAATTCCCTCTTTCCTTAGGTCAAATCAGGAAGATGATAACTTTTGCAACCAAGAGTTGTTCGTTTACGTCATGCCACTTGGCACCATCCCATAGGATGTATGACACCCACGCCACTCTAACATTGCATTATTGTGTGATTGTTGGGTCTTGGCCCCAACCACCTTACATTGAATGTGAATGTGGGTGGCCTCGATTTGTTCTAAGACTAGTGTGTTATTACTAAATCAAATGTCCAGGCATAGATGCTAGTCTTCTTAATCTTGGACTTCTCCCAGATGTTCATAAACCATAGTTGATAGATCATTGATAGTACAAACAAATGTCTATGCATATATGCTGATCGTAATACTCTCGAAGTTTACTCCCAGGCAGGGTATTAAAGAGTGGCTAAAATTCGCCAAATGGCTATTTTTTAGACCTTTAGTAAAATTTTGTGGCTAAAGTTAATAAAGATCATTTTTCAAAGAAAAATATAATTTAGCCATTCCAAAAGGGAAAAAAAATTGGACATCTAGAGTTTAGCCAGGATTGGCTACATCATGGCATACTAAATCGCCTTCTTTGAAGCTGATTAGATACATCTTGATCAATTCAAATAGCCATATTGAATCCATTCAGGAACCTCTTTAATTTAGGAATCGTCATTAGCTATATCAATCATGTTTTGATGGATATTGAATTTGAATCTATAAGTCGTTTAGGTTAAAGATTATGAAGAATGTTACGTAGTGAGCATTTTAAGCTCTAAGGAATAGTGTTTTATTCTTGCAATTAAAGGGCTCTATGCACCAAGTTAGACATTTAGATGCATTTGACCGCGACATAAATACGTGTGTTCCCTCAAATGGTATTATTTGCTCCTTATGAATTGTACTTTGAATTTTTGTTATTGTTTTGTAATGGAAGCTTATTGAATCAGTTGTCATTCATGTGGTAAGGAGTGCTCAGAATTTGAATATAAATAGTTGCACTTTAGCCACCAACCAAGAAAAATTTGCCAATATAAGAATTTCATATCATATAAATTGTATATTAGCCAAGTGGGAAGATAACTAAAAGGTTTTATTTTATCAAATTTCGCCTAATAAAAATTTATGAACTTTTATTTTGAATAGGTTTAGCCAACCTTAATTTGAATAGAAAAATATTTAGGACCCTTAAAATTTACCCTGCTCCCAGGTGTTTATAAACTATAGTTGATAGACAGTTCGTTACCTTAGGACCGTTATAGTTACGGCCACAGTTCATTGGGGCTAAGAGTGTATTAAGAGCATGTATAATGGGACCACCATCTTAAGATGAACATGACATGGTAGATGATGGGAGGATTGAATTGTCGGTATATGGAAGAGCTTGAGGTATCAAGAGCATAATGGCGAAGGGACTTGGTTGAGAAGACCCAGTGGTAGAGTAATCATAAAGCAAGGATTAGAGCATTGTTAAAATTGTAAGGCATGATATTCTGGGGCCTTACAACGCATGTTAATATAGGTAGAGGATTTTATTCCCAGATGTTCGTATAGTTCATGGACACATTTATAGTACAAAATGCACCTTCCAACTACAAATAGTGTATAACTATACAGAAATGTCTATCATCGAGTGACCCAGGAGTCAAGGACAAGCTTTTTGTTTGTACATTTGGTACGATTGTTGAATTTGCCTCGAATAAAATTGGATACGCATCAAGAATAAGACAATAAATGAAGTTCATAAGCAGGGAACAAAATATTTATCAGAGTTTGTTTATCAATGACGTGTGTGGATGCATGTAGACTGTTTACCAAATATCTATGCTCATTGTTAGAGGAGATGCAATTTAATTTCGCTGAGCCAAAGACACCTCGAATAAAGCAAAGGGTTTAGCTTAAAACTTCATGACTTTCGACTGGATGCATGCTACCATTCCTTTCGTAAACCATAGTTCATAGACCCATTTAAAGTACAAAAACTTGTATATATATATCATTATCTGTTATATATATACAATTACTTTATGGGTCCTATGGGGGGTTAAAGTTATGTAGAGATTCATCTCGGTCGTCCATTTTTTGAGGTGGCGCGACAACGGCCTTTGGATTTGATGGGGGGCATGCATGGGGCATGCACCCCATCCCTGGACTGTGGATTGGGCACGCGAGAAATCTTGGCCCTTGATTTTTTTTTAAGGGAAGGTGCAAGGAAGGTCCCTTAAAATGTGTTTTTTGGTGCAGTCAATCTTAACCGTTGGTTCAAAAGGGGGAGGAGAAATCTTAACCATTAAATTTTTTATTAAAGTACAATTTCTTTATTAAAAGAGGTGAGGTGGCATCCTTATTTAATTTAAAAGTTAATGAGGTGACACTATCATTAATGAATAGACTTTCTAGGAAGCTTCTTTTTTATAATCAGCTTCAAGGGCCGAAAACTTGCAGTAGAGGGGTCGGATGAAGGTGGGACCCACACCATTGGATTCCTCTCGTCGAGAACTTTCCAACGAGTGGTGCTTTGGCATCGTTCCATCGCAGTTGGAGCTAACTTGATCGTATTCTTAGAGAGTCTATGAAAATCTACATAGAATCTTGGGGAGTTCATATGAATCTTTAGAGAATCTTTGGGAATCTAAGAGAATCTTGATGGAATCTTGGAGAACCTAAAGGAACTTCATAAGATCTAAAGGAATCTTCATAAAATCTTTAATAATCGAGGGGAATCTTGATGAAATTTTGGAGAACCTAAAGGAATCTTTATAGAATCTAAGGGAATCGAAAAGTATCTACATAGAATCGTGGGAAATCTAGGCGGATCTTGAAACAACCTTTTGAAATATAGGGGAATCTATGGGAATCTCATGAAAATCTTTGAGAATCTTAGGGGAATCTTTACAAAATTTGAATGAATGCTTGAAAATTTTAATGAATTTACATATAATCTTGAGGAATCTTGAAGAAATCAAGGGAATCTTCATAGGATCTAAGGGTATCTACAGGAATCTTCATAAAATCCTTAAATATCTAAGGAGATCTTAATGAAATCTTTGAGAATCTAGAGGAATCTTCATAGAATCTAAGGGTGTCGAAGAGAATCTACATAGAATCGTGGAGAATCTAGGTGAATCTTGGGGCAATCTTTAGGAATCTAGGGGAATCTCGAGAGGATCTAAGGGAATCGAAGGAAATCTTCATAGAATATTTGAGCATCTACGGAAATCTTCTTAGGATCTTAGAGAGTCTATAAGAATCTACATAGAATCTTGGGGAATTTATGTGAATCTTTAAAGAATCTTTGGGAATCTAGGAGAATCTTGATGAAGTCTAGGAACTTCATAGGACCTAAAGGAATCTTCATAAAATCTTTAATAATCGAGGGGGATCTTGATGAAATTTTGGAGAACCTAAAGGAATCTTCATAGAATCTAAGGAAATCGAAGAGTATCTACATAGAATCATGCGGAATCTAGGTGAATCTTGAAACAACCTTTTGAAATCTAGGGGAATCTATGGGAATCTCATGAAAATCTTTGAGAATTTTGGCGAATCCAAAGGTATCTTCATAAAATCCTTGAGAATATAGGGGAATCTTTACAAAATTTGAATGAATCCTTGAAATTTTGAATGAATTTACATAGAATCTTGGTGAATCTAGAGGCATCTTGGGATAATTCCCAAAAATTTAGGAGAATCTTAAGAATCTAGGGAAATCTTTGTGCAATCTTAGGAAATCTAGGAGAAAATCCAAGAGGATCTAGGAGAATCTTTGATATTAGGTGTGCTTGCAGAGAAATCTTCATAGAATCTAACAGAATCTAGGAGAATCTAGCTGGCATCTTGGGCAATCTAGAGGAATCTTGAGATCATTTTTGGAAATGTAAGGAAATCTCAAGAGAATCTTTAAGAATCTAAGGGAATTGTGTCTAAAAAAACCTTGATAGAATGTTGGAGAATCTAGAGAATCTCTATGGAACCTTCATCGTATGATTTTGAATTGGAGTTCTAGTCGAATTTGTACAATCACTGTAGTACAAAATGGAACCTTCATAAAATATTGGGCAATTTAACGGAATGTTTATCGAATTGTAAAGGATCTCGAGGAATCATCATTGGATCTTAAAGAATATAGGGGAACATTAATGGCATCTCATATAGCCTAGGGGAATATTTCCAGAGCCTTGGGGAATCTAGTAGAATCTTCATTGGATAGCTTTGCATTTTGGCTTCTAGTTGGATTTGTACAGTCTCTCATAGTGCAACCGCTCATAGTACAAAGACTTGTATATCTGTTATATATATACAATTATATAAGCTGCCCCCTTATACATAGACGCCGAGGTGTCGCCGTTTGGGCCGTCCAGATTATCAAATCTACGGTCCAAGTTTAGCCACCTATATTGACTGCATTTAATACAATGTCATGAGGTGGCACTGGCAGCAATTAAGTATTCTCATGAGGTGGCACTGGCAGCAATTAAGTATCATTAATAATATTGTTAGGTGGCATAGTGAGATTGCTTGCGTAAATAATAAAAAAGATATGCACGTAAGAATAATAGTGGCAGCGAATTTAATAGAGAATAGTCTAGAAACAAAAGATATATCTGTTATATATATACAATTATATAAGCTGCCCCCTTATACATAGACGCCGAGGTGTCGCCGTTTGGGCCGTCCAGATTATCAAATCTACGGTCCAAGTTTAGCCACCTATATTGACTGCATTTAATACAATGTCATGAGGTGGCACTGGCAGCAATTAAGTATTCTCATGAGGTGGCACTGGCAGCAATTAAGTATCATTAATAATATTGTTAGGTGGCATAGTGAGATTGCTTGCGTAAATAATAAAAAAGATATGCACGTAAGAATAATAGTGGCAGCGAATTTAATAGAGAATAGTCTAGAAACAAAAGATATAGTCGACCGACGAAAATTTTAGAGCTCGAGAATGACAGAACGTCCTTTGAGAAATGGCGGGTGATTTGCAGTAGAGATATTGGCAGGGAACCATGGGCCGATGGCTCCGGATTGGCAGTTAGGCTATGGCATGCTTGAAGAAAAGCCATCAGTTCGGCGGTGCATTTTTTTAAGTTTTCTTATCCTTTCGTTATTCATTCAGCAATGGAGCGACTGCTCTTGGTGTATTGTTTGAGTTTTCTCATGCTTTTCTTTTCTTATGATTCGTCTTTAATCGAAGCCTATTCTCTTATTTGCATGTCGACTCCAAATACTTTTCCGGCTTCAACTTCACCTCTGGCGGATCCAATCACCGGATCCCGGTTGGTATTAAGACGTACAGTGCATACGAAGTTATTGACCAGATCCATCATTAGAAGAAGCATGGCAAATTGTCAATGAAGTTTTCTTTGATGCTAAGCGTTAACTCTTGGTCTCCCCGAAGACTGGCGGTAAAGCATCAATAATGGCGCTTTGATTTGTTGATATATGAATCGCTCATTCTACAAAGGCGCCTTCCAGCTCCGGCTTCTCAAGATGTTGCCGCTCAGGAAGCAGCAGCAGGTCGGCCAAGGTGAAATTTCTTCAATGCCCAACCGTAGTCTTTATAAGCTTCAAATTCGTAGTTTCTCGATACCATTTATAGGAATTGTGCTTTAGGCGAGTGTTTAACTTGTTTGTTTTCCATCGATTTCTTACAGGTTGTAGATCTTTACGCTCCAAAGGTCTTCTCGGACAAATTAGCTTCTTTTATTTCGACGGTTTGGTTTTGCTTCAAGAAATCGTTTGCCCCGACCGGCACTATGTTCACCGGTGCTTTGAGGCCGATCCCTTTTGGGTGGAATCCGCCAGCCCTTTTATCCGTGGTTTTTCCGATTGAAGCAAAAACTATTTGTAATCTACATGCAACATACCTTTTAAAGATCTTTCTTTTTGCTCAAATAGCTCGGGTTCTCCGTAGTTTCAATCCCTCAAACCGTGGCCTCGGCCTCTTCCGATGTTTCCTCACATACATGCCTCTATCTTTCCAAGGAGGCAGATTGAGTAATCAGAAATTTCCTTGAGAAAATCACAATCGATTTGTGTAAGGGCTTTTGGCCCTCGCAGTGCCAAGCATGTATTTCGCCCGCAACCCGGCGGGCGAACTCCCAGTGCCGTGCATGTATCGGGGAGAAATAGATGCGGCGGAGCCGATTGGCATTGTACAACCGGATTCGGATCACGGCCATAGCCGAGAGGCACGGGACTGTTCTTTGCCCGCCCGTGAACCAACCCTTATTTTTACGCAAGGTTTTTATCGGCTTTGGTATCTCTGGCCATGGTCGCATCGTGCTTTATTTTTTTGTGACCAAGAACAACCTGCATAGTTCTTTGATTTATCAAAGTTTCGGCAGCAAGGGAATCTGGATACAACTAATTTCGGCAGCTAATCCGGTGAGTGGAATGTTTAGTTTTTAAGTTCTTCTGTGAATTTTATCCTCTCATATGCTGTGAGAGTTGACACAAAAACTAGCAGGTCTATTCATTTCAAATCTTAATTCTCTGCTTTCTGGTATGATGTGTAAGAGGATATGCAGTTGAATCAATTGGTAAGTATTAATTTATATTCATGAGTAGCTCTAAATATCTGAGAACTGTTACTCTTTATGACAGGTTGAACAAACTCCGCTACTACTTTTTATCTGTACTATAATACAGGCTGTTCGCGCATTCCTACCTTTGGTATGTTTTATGTCTATTTGTAATATAGTATGTTCTGAAGGTTTTTTTCTTTCCAGATGGATGAGCTGTACTTTTATATGTTAAGTGTTGGAAATGTCTGAAAGTGAAGCTTGATGTGCATAATCCTAAAGATTGGAAAATATGCAGAATTACCTAACCGGATAACATATAAGAAATGGTAGAAGTGGGATTGTTTTTTTGTACCATAAGAACCAAGGTTCGAGTAATTAAAAATCCTTAGAGAAGCTTGATGTGTGCAAAATGAGTTTCTTGGCTTGCCTAATGTGTCTGGAAAGGCGTGGTTCTCGAAGAATTCTGTGGGACTACAGCCCACTACCATTATTGTTGGCAACATCTAAAAGGTATCATGTGCAGTATGAGATATCTGCAGATGCCTGTTCTCCAACCTGGCAGCACTACATGATCATCGTAACTGGAGATAATCCCAACTATGAGTTGCATACCGTACCTATGTTTGCGAGACAAAGAGACAATAGAAGGCCTTTCAATTTTCATTTTAGAATTTGTTTCTCAGAGCCAAAGATGATATGTCTTCATAATGCAACGGATTGCTGGCTTTTGCTGCCCCCTTACGATAAAAGACATTGCCATGTATGACATTGCTTTTCCTTCTCTGTTCATAAAATAAGCGAGGAGTTTGCACATTTTAAGCAAGTTGCTTGAGAAGTTGGTCTTCCGATTAGGAATTAATCTCTGCTTTTAAACAAATTGCATTGTGATTGCCCATTATTGAGACTAGGGATATGCCTTTAACTACTATAGGCAAGTTGGCTAACATTTCTAGATCGCCTCCCTAACACTATATAAGGGAGATTCCTTTTTGAAGTCAGTGCATATTATTCTCCATGCTAATTTGATTTGAACAAATTGGGAAATTTTGCTAATGGCTAGATTCTTTATATTGTCTTGATTTGTTTGAGATGTTAAAACTCGATAGTGTTACCGGCAGTTCCATGGTCTTTTGCTCTTGTGATTTCGTGTTTAGACTAGTGGTAAAACACTAGGTGTACCAAACGCCTATTAAACAATTACGGCATGTGCTGTTCTTCAGGCTAATTTTATTCGCTGACAATATCTAGCACAAAGGATTGCCCTAGATCTTCTTAGATTTATCTCATATTCCTTGATAGTTCGTAAAGATTCCCTTGCATTCATAGGATTCTCTAGAGATTCTGCCCAGAAATTGGGTTTGTGACAATTGATCCTCTTGATAAAATTATTGAAATGTTCCTGCAAGTTGAAAACATACCTTCGCTTCTTAATGTTATGGACTGAAAAAATCGTCTACATTCCATATGATGTTTATAAAGAGTAACATTCTATATAGTGTTCTTGGAGCTTTTAACATATAGCTTCTCTCTCTTTCTTAGACAATAATCTATGTTTCAAACAACAGTCTTTAAAGGTGAATGATTTGCAATTCCAAGCAATTTCGATTATGTCGAACAGTATTGTGACAATTGTCGTAGCCTTGCGCATAAAGCTTTATACTGTTAATGAGCATGGTAGGTTAGATTGGACCATCCAGGGGCATTAGTTTGTTGTGTTGCTCGTTAGAATCAAACTGCATCATATGCATGATGTTTAAAACATGAGAGATGTAAGTAAATCACAACTTCTATAAATGCTATTGAAAACTTTTATAGATGCTATGGAAAATTTCAATATGTTGGGTTGGAGACAACCCATGTTTAAACGCCAAGGCTCTAGTTGCTAGATGCACAATGGTCCTAGATAAACATGGTTGATATAGAGCAATAAAGCTCGTTGCCAAGATCTCTGTGGTGAATTCCTCATACAGTGTCTATAGAACTCCTTGCTAAGACTTTATCGTAAATTTTTCGTATAGGAATTTGTATCACAATCGCTTCAACAATATCTCAAAGAAAATTATCAATTCCAAAGAGTCGCTAGGGTTTTGAAAAAGAGAATAATTATGAACTGAAAAACAAGCTTGCAACATGCAACTCCCCACGAAATTCAATCATTCCTACTCTGTGCATAAAGAAGTTTTAATACACAATGCTGAACTTCTGACTACTAGGAGTCTTGTGACTACATGATAAGAGAAATAATATCAAAATTGTATCAAATGTTTGATTCAAACTCAAATTCAACTCTTTGACTTTGATCCAAATTTAACCCAACTATTCATCGAGAGATATTAATAAACAATGGTGACTTTCGAATAGATATTATGCAAGGAATTAGCCTTAAACATTTGCGTGTTTACACTAAATGCATATTGAACTTTACGCATTGATCTGTTTAACCTCAAACTTTATTCCGCAATGTTCGTGATCCATCATTCATAACCCCATTGATAGTACAAAAACTTGTATATATATAAAACTATTCTATGTGTGCCAGGAAAGGATGTACCCATGCTATATAGAGATTAATGCCAGCCGTCCAATTGGAAATGGAAGGCCATGATGCCGCCACCTCATGGGAGAGGTCATGCATGGGCATATAAACATGATGGGGGGCATGCATAGGGGCATGCACCATGTCTTTAAGCCGTCGGATCAAAAGGGGAGGAGAAATCATGGCCCTTAATTTTTATAAGGAAAGTGCAAGGAAGCTTCCTCAAAAGTGGATTTGGTGCAACCAATCTTAACCGTTAGATCAAAAGAGGGGAGGATAAATCCTAGCCATTCATTTTTATAATAAATTAGATTTTTTTATATTAAAGGAGGTGAGGTGGCACCCTTTATTTAATGAAAAGATAACTCATTAATTATGAAGCTTTCTTGGAAGCGTCCTTTTTTGTGTCGCCTTCAAACGACTTTATCTTGCGGTGGAGGTCTCGGATCAGAGTAGAACTCACGCCGTTGGATTCCTCTCATCAAATGCTTTTCAATGAGTAGTGGTTTGGCATCATTAAANTGCAATGTTGGATAATCTAGGGGAATATTCATAGAATCTAAGGGAATTTGAGAGATTGGGAATATTTGAAAATCAAGGGAATCTCAAGAGAATCTTAAGGAATCTATGGGAATCTCAAAAGAATCTAGGGGAATCTAAGAAAACCTTCAAAAAATGTTTAAGAATCGAGGGAAAGCTCGATGGAATTTTAGAGATCTAAGAGGATCTTCATAGAACTTAAGGGAATCTATAAAAATCTACATAGAATCTTGGGGAATCTAAACGAATCTTCAAATAATCTTTGAAAATCTAGGGGAATCTTTATAGAACCTTAAGAATCTAGGGGGATCTTTGTGGAATCTTAGGGAATCGCAGGAGATTCCAAGGGATCTAGGGGAATCTTTGACAGTAGGTGCGTTCTACAGGGGAATCTTATAGAATCTAAGGGAATCTACAAGAATCTACATGGAATCTTGGAGAATCTAGAGGAATCTTAGGATAATATTTGGGAATCTAAGGGAATCTCAAGAGAATATCTTAGAATCTAACGGAATCTAGAGGAATCTTGGGATAACCTTTGGAACCAAGGAAATGTCAAGAGAATCTTAAGGAATCTATGGCAATCAAAAGAATATAGGGGAATCTATGAGTATTTTCAAAAAATGTTTGAGAATCTAGGGGAATCTTGATGGAATCTTAGAGAATCTAGTGGAATCTTGATAGAATCTATGGGAATCTAGGAGAATCTACATAGAATCTTAGGGAATCTAAAAGAATCTTCAGATAATCTTTGAAAATCTAGGGGAATCTTTGTAGAACCTTAAGAATCTAGGGGATGTTTATGGAATTTTATGGAATTTAGGGGAATCCAAGGGGATCTAGGGGAATCTTTGATAGTAGGTGTGTTCTACAGGGGAATCTTCATAGAATCTAAGGGAATCTAGAAGAATCTACATGGAATCTTGGAGAATCTAGAGGAATCTTAGGATAATATTTGGGAATCTAAGGGAATCTCAAGAGAGTATTTAAGAATCTAAAGGAATCTAGAGGAATCTTGGGATAACCTTTGGAATCAAGAAAATGTCAAGAGAATCCTAACGAATCTATGGGAATCAAAAGAATATAGAGGAATCTAAGAGAATCTTCAACAAATATTTGAGAATCAGGGAGAATCTTTATGGAATCTTAGAGAATTTAGTGGAATCTTGATAGAATCTAAGGGAATCTAGGAGAATCTACATAGAATCTTAGGGAATCTAAAGGAATCTTTAGACAATCTTTGAAAATATGGGGGAATCTTTGTAGAACCTTAAGAATCTAGGGGATGTTTATGGAATTTTAGGGAATTTAGGGGGAATCCAAGGGGATCTAGGGGAATTTTTGACATTAGGTGTGTTCTACAGAGGGAGCTTCATAGAATCTAAGGAAATCTTGAAGAATCTACATGGAATCTTGAGGAATCTTAGGATAATCTTTGGGAATCTAGGGGAATCTCAAGAGAATCTTTAAGAATCTAAAGGAATCTAAGGGAATCTTCATAAAATCTTTGAGTATCTAGAGAATCTTGGTGGAATCTTAGAGAATCTCTATAGAATCTTCATCGCATGACTTTAAATTTGACTTCTACTCGAATTTGTACAATTCCTCGAGGAATAATCCGCGAATCTTGGGGAATATAAGCAAACATTGATGGAATCTCATAGTATCTAGGGAAATTTTTCTAGAGTCTTTGGAGTATCTTGGAGAATCTTTATAGGATCTTCGTTGTATGGCACTGCATTTGGCTTCTAGTCGAATTTGTACAATCCCTCATAGTACAATACCTTGTATATATATATAATGATATATACAATTATATTGAATGTAGATAATCTGATCCCGGCCGTCCATCTCAGATCTAGACGGCCCACGTTGCGCCACCCAGAAAGCCCCTTTATTTGGGGCTTTTGTTTTCGACCGTTAGATTTGGGAATAAAATCTGAGCCGTCGGGTGTATAGAATTGCACCACATTATGAGCTTGAGTTGGGGCTTTTGATTAAAGCCGTCAGATTTAGAGGAATTAATCTAGACCATTGATAAAGAGAATGAATTAAATGCCATTGTGAGGTGGCGCCATTTTTTCATTTTTTTTTAAAGCTTTTAATGATGACGATTCTTAATGGCCTCCTATGACCTATGACGTGGCATAAAGATTTTTTCTTCTGCATTTTTTTTTAGATTATCTCATGCCCGACAATGGTATTTTCATCCTTTTCTTATTGAATCGGCAGTGGAATCTGAGGTTTCAGGGCTTGCATCTTCTTCTTACGCCTTCACTAACCAGCATTCTGAGATCTCTGGGCTTCCCACGTCGCCTTATCCGTTTGGTAATCCGCAAATGCAAATGGGTGAAAATTTATCTTCTCTCAAAGATAATCGCCCTCGGCTTCCTCTTCCTCGTTTCTTTGCTTATCATTCCCCGCGATAAGGCATTACCCGTGCCGCGGTACGCATTGGGTTTGTGGTTGTGTATACAGATGAAATCCGTTGTCAAAAATCCATTTTTTTTTCTTAGATTTTGGAGATGGCCGGAAAGGGTGAAGGCTCTGCCATTGTATCGATCTTGGTATTACCTATTCTTGCGTCGGAGCTTGGCAAAGATGATCGTGTTGAGATCATCGCAAAATGACAAGGGTAACAGGACCACTCCTTCCTATGTGGCCTTTATCGATACCGGACGCCTTATCTGGAGATGCGACCAGAACCCCATTAAGTTAACACCGCTTTTTGATGCCAAGCGTTTGATTGGAAGGTTTCTCACGATACCTCTGCTCAGAGCGACAATAAGCCCGGCCATTCAAGGTTATTCCCGGACCGGTGACAAGCCCATGATTATTGTGCGGTGCAAGGGCGAGGAAAAGCGGTTTGTTCTTTGAAGAAATATCTTCAATGGTTCTAACCAAGCTGAAAGACATTGCTGAGGCTTTTTTGGCACAACGTTAGAAAAAAATGCCGAGGCTTAGTTTGAAGGCTTTTTCGATTCATTCCTATCGTTAATAGAGATTTGCAAATCTAGGTTGTTCTTGCAGTCGCGCACATCTAATTTTTTTCTTGCTCGATCTGGATATGCTCTTGGTTATTGATCGAATAGGAGCACTCTGCCGGGCGATAATAGCAAAGCTTTCAGATTTGTTGGAAAACGCGGTTACTTCTGAAGGGTACAGATCCATATCCACTATCATCTACATGTCGGTTTTCATACCCAACACACGGGCTCGCCATCGGTTTCTGAGGGGCTTCTATGCATGTGGGGTGACCGTATTTTTCGCACAATAACAGTAAGATATGCCGAGAGGAAGCTCAAGGGGTTTTTCGCATAAGAATGATCGCCAGAAGATACGAGATAAAATACAAGAAAATTTTCGACTCAGTATTTTGGGGAGCTCTACCCATGAGTTTTTTTTGGCGCAAGTATGGCGCCTCTATGATTTGCCTCAGATAATATGGATCTTCCAAAAGGGTGCTTTGGAGCCGATTTGGAGGAACCCCGAGAACATTTTCTCGATAAAAAGTGGGCTTCCCATATCGCACGCATAAGATTCGCATCCACGCAGGCGGTCGATGCCATATATATCCTGATCTGTTTGGTGTGGCGGTAGCTTTGTCATTGCTTCTTCATTTGGAATCACGATTTCCGAAGTTATAGTTAGCATCATAACATGTTATTTGCAAAGAAATAGCCTTAAACATTGGGTCAATTTTTGAGCAGCCATGTTTTCTACTCCGGACGATTCCCTCTTTTTTATACGAGATAGTTCAAGTCCGCTTGGCCGGGACTCGTTGTCTTGAGGTTCTTATGTTCGCCTTTATGCTTTAGAAATGATTTAATAAATGTCAAATGCATATGCTTCCACTAACGAACACTCTCGGTGGAGTGTCCTATTGCTGCATTATTTGTTTAATGTGATTGTTTTGGCTGCCAACTATTTATGTGGTTAAATCGAACCGGGTCAAGCATCGGCTCTTGGCCATTTTGTCATTTGTCTCGCATCCAAGAGTTGGCTCTTAAGTAAGTAGCACCTTTCTTAGTTAAGTGCTCTTTCTTTCATAATCGCTGGCGGCTTTGTTAAGCAATAATGTTTTTTGAGAGAGGTGCAATTTTACTGGGCCCTCTATAACCCGCCACTTATTGCAGATAGGAATCATTGCCGCATTTTTTTAGCGATGGCGGCCATGGGGTCACCGGTCTTCCATTTAAAGATAGTTCTTCATTTGCGGGTGCAAAATGGACTTGAATTGGGTTGCGTTTGGGATTTCCACGGGTTTAACACAAGAAGTGGCCCAACTGGATCGATTGCTTGACCGGGTTTTATCCCGTTTTACGTCCAGAACAATTACAAGACATAACAGATTGTCTAAGTGGTGCCATTTGCAACCACATTCACAACTATTTGCCCTGTGGATGTTTTGGACCAGCTGCAATATTCAGGTTGCTTGCCCATCACACAGGTAGTTTACTCCTATTGTAAATTCAAGGGGAAAATGAATAGGCTTCTAATTTTATCTTGCTTTCCAGCCAGGTGAATGTGACACTCGTTGATATTGGAGGGAAAACGGTAATTTATGCAGAAGGTGTTGTAGATCCTTCTAGGCTGCCAAAGATAATTGAGGAGCTCATCAAAAGAAATCTTGGTCATGCACCCCAAGACAACATCATGTATGCCAAATGCCTAGAGAAAGTAAATGGTCATTTATTTATAATAGTTAAGTATGGCAATCATGGAAATTTTTCTAGCGTAACATTGTCAATTGCTTAAGCCCCTCGTCTTCTTCCAAATTCAATAAACTCTCCTTACATTGCATGCATGGTCATACGGGAAATTCTCATGCACATGATTCCTATTCCAAGTTGTCTAAGTGCATAGCTGAGTCCATGGAAATTTGAAGTTCAAAAGATCATAACGGCATGCTTGGTTCTTAGGCGGGAAGTCGTCATGTGCTATCCTTATAATTAATAGTGCTCCCGCATCAAGGCAAAAGGCATTTTAGTTCGGCCCTCTGAGGCAATAATTACGATCGAGATCATCACCTCATCTTGATAGAGCCCATCATGCAAACAATGCAATGCCTTCTATCATCTGGAGACTATTGCTGGTAATTTGGTCTCTGTGAATCATTTCCTTAAACCCGTTAGAGGGATGCACAGTTCCAGCTTCAAGTGTCCTACTGCATCTAGACACTATTTTTGTTACATGATGAACTATTCGTTCTTGGTGTCAAGATTTTTTGTTGCATTGCACCTTCAGAAGCTTTATTAGTAAACTACTCATTCTAGTAACAATGACTAATCTTCATTGCTTTGACCTTTCTTTTCTGCTTTATTGTTTTCCCACTCTTGGTTAGTAGAGAAGGGCCATCAATGGAGTACAGAGCATTCTTTTATCCCTTTTAAGTGTGTTTTTCTTTAAGACTGTGGTGTGTTTAACTTTGCAGCACCTGCACAAAATTCAGGCTTGCGGCACACAACGGTTCTCCGTTGAATTTTGTAGCAGGCATCTTTAAAGTCCTTGAGCAAGAAGTAACATGCCAACATTTGGAGTTGTGTGTTGAATATAACACAGAAATTGACAACTTTGTACTGTGCCTAGCAAGATTTTTGTCTATTAATCATATAAACATAAGAGATACAATTCATGATCTAGTGAAGAGCCAAATCTTGGTCACTAATCTTCGCTAGATTTCAATCACTCTATATCACACAATGTAAGGTAATACATGTGATATAGTTAAAATCCCCAAGGTCAATAATCCATTAACCTTTGAGCCAATAAACAAACGTAAATCAACTCCTCTTTATTGAGCATTGAAGACCATGCTTGTAGCACACGAAAAATTCCTGTAAAACGATGGCTTCGTCTGGTGCCCGGCAGTCCCAACTCCTGTGTGCTCAAGATACCTTTGTATCCATCTTTCCAGCGGTTAAGGATTGTAAATTTCATGCTAATCTGAGCTCTGCTCATATCGTGATATATCCCACAGGTATAACTGAAGAAATATGACTTTTTTGAAATATCCCACAGGCATACAATCGTAAATAAGCCTTGGAACCATTGGACCATAGTTTCGATTTTATTCTTTCTTCTTGTAGTTTGGTTAGGCTAGGTTTGCCTCTCAACCATCATTCTCTGCAGGCATCTTGATGTTTGAGCATTGAATCCTTAGAATACTTGTACATCCCTAGTCATTTTAAACAAGACGAACATGATTGTAACTTGTCCAACTCAGCATTGCCCTTTGCTTCTCATGAGCGGACAAAAAAATGACAACTTTTTCAATCTTACGCAACTTAACTTTTCCATCCTTCACGCAACTTATGTGTCTCCTTATATCATGATCTACTTATTGACTTCCTAGGTACATACACCATCTTTGCTTCTCATGTATGCATCACTCGACTTATAAAGCTGAAATCTTATCACTCCTCCTTCGACATTATAAGTGCAGAGATTAGTCACATTCAACTTACCTTTAAAGTATACATATTTGTTCTCTGGCAATGCCTTAGTGAAAATATGCGCAACACCGCTGTTTGTTTCAACATACTTCTTATAGATTATCTTCCTATCGCCTAGATCTCGTATGAAATGCATACTCAATTCAATGTGTTTGGTTACTCACATGATGCACGCGGATTCTTCACAATTGCTATGCGACTCTCAAGATCTGTCCATATGTCAAGAGGGCTCCATTTGCTCACAAGACAATTCATTTAACAATCTCCTTAACCAAACCACCTCTTTGGCAACTAGTGCAGGCCAATGCATATTCCCCCTGGCGAGCTCATGGCAATTGTAGCTTGTTTTTACATCTCCAAGAGATCACCCCTCCTCCAAGAAATATTGCATACCCCGAAGTTGATCTCCTTGTATGCGGGTCCCTCCCAATCGCATCACTATAGCATTTCATAATTAGATTTTCTCAATTGAAACAAATACCATGCTCTTGAGTGCCTTTGAGGTATTTCAAAACTCGTTTGGCGACCTCCCAATGTTCTCTCGGGTTGCATTATGATTTCTCCTACTCAAGATATTGACTGCATAAGCTATGTCGGTCGAGTATTATTTGCCAAGTATAGTAAACATCCAATTAATGCCCTCAGTAAGGAATGTTTTCCATTTCTGCAGGTGTCTTCTGCTTGATTGAGTCTTGTACATAGGTTAATTTATGACCAGGTGTCATTGGAATTTTTGCTGACTTTGCTTCTGATAGCTTGAATCTTTTGAGCATATTCTGTACATGTTTTTCTTGATGCAGCCTTAGCCACTTTTGTTCTCTATTTCTGATCACCTCTATACCTAGGAATTTCTTTAGCTCACCTAGGTCCGACATGTGAAACCGAGACTTGAAATATTCTTACATAAATTTAGAATGTTGATAGAGCTAGCTACCATAATGCAATCGTCCACATATAATGCAATTATGCAATATTCTTCCTCTTGCTTGAATCTATACAAGTTCCCATCATTCTGCAACTTCTCAAATCCCTGTTCTTGTAAGAATTGATTCATGCATAGGTACCATTCTTTTGGTGACTGCTTTAATCCATAAACAGCCCTATTTAATTTCCATATCATGTTTTTCCCTTGCTCAAAACCAGGTGCTTGCCTCATAAACGCCTCCTCCTCAAGTGATGCATTTAAAAAGGCTGTTTTAACATCCATATGATGCAATTCTAAATTACGAGCATTTGCCATGGCCAATAAAATTTGATCTTTGGTGGTTTTACTATAGGTGAGTAGGTTTCATCATAATCTCCTGCCTTTTTTTCTCGAAAGTGAATCCACTGAGCTACTAGTCTTGCCTTGTATTTCTTCACGCCATCCTCCCTATGTTGCTCTTAATTTTATAAAGCCATTTACTCTCTATGACATTCGCCCTCCATCATACTTTACACATTCATATGTTTTGGTATCTTCAAATGATTTAAGTTCATCTCTCATAGGCCGCCATCCATTTATCTTTTGTACGTACTATCCAAAACCTCTTCAAAAGTTTGTGGTATAACTTCATTTTCCGGAATTGCCATTATTTGTTCATGCTCTCTTTTTGCTTCAATAAATGCCTTTTTGCCTTGCTTTCGGTTTCTGCGCCATAAGGTTTATCTTCTAATTTGGCTTCTTCAATTAATTTTTCTGCTTGTGTTTTCCTTTTCCTTCTAACCTTGGTTGGTTCATGCATTTCTTGCCTTGGCTCTTGTACTACCTCAGGGACTTGGTGTTCAGTCCCTGCTGCAGGGACTTGAGTCTCCTCTTCTATTACTTTCTCTAGTGTGTTTTTCTCATTTTCTTCATCATGACCAGTCGGTTCAATCTCATCTCAGATCATCTGTCTCATCTGTTTCAAACTTAGGCATTTGCTTTCGTGACTTTAGATGGTAATTTTATCCCTTTCCTGTATCTGTGTTTATACAAAACACTCTCATTGAATAGAACGTCTCGACTGGTTGTTATGGTCTTTGTTTCTGGGTTATATACTCTATATCCCTTGGTTTCATTGTCATAACCCACTAGAAAACCAATCTCAGCTCTATTGTCCAATTTTTTCCTTAATTCTAAAGGAACATGAGTATATACCAAACAACCATAGACTTTATATTTCATGTAGTCTATTTTTCCTTTAGGATTCCATATAATGTTTGGTATATTTTCATGAAGAGTGGAGGAAGGAAGTATATTCTGAATTTCTATGGCAGTTTGCAGAGCTTCCACCCAAAAACTATTTGGTAGGCCACTTTCCTTCAACATGGATCTAATTGCATCCATAATTGTTCTTTTTTTTTCTTCGACACCCCATTTTGTTGAGGAGTGTATCCGCATGTTAATTGTCTTTTAATGCCATGTGCAATGCAAGTAAGTTCTGAATTTTATTGACAAATACTCTCCACCACCATGATTAGATCTAATGCATTTTAGCTTGTGGCCTGTTTCCCTTTCCATTTCTGCCACATATTGCTTAAATGCATTTAAGGCTTGTGATTTCTTTTCTAAGCAATATGCTTTACATTTTCGACTGTAGTCATCAGTGAAGGTTATGAAATACCTTTTGTTGCCTCTCCCTCTTACATTCAATGGGCCACACAAGTCTGAGTGCACTAATTCCAATGTTTGCTGAGTTTTAGATTGTCTTTTAGCAAATGGCAGCCTATGGAATTTTCCTAGAGCACATCCTTCACAAATATGATTAGCTTTGCTGTCACAATAATCAATGAGGCCTTGTTTGTGCAGACTTTCTAATTTCTTGTAGCTTGTATGTGCTAGTCTATTATGCCATAATTCTGCACCAACTTCAGATATTGCATTTACACCACAATGCACAAGATTGCTTAGCTCAAACAAGTTGCCAACTCTTTTAGCATAAAACTTCAATTCATCCTTGAGAAAGACATTACATTGTTCAGCCTCAAATGTCACCCTATATCCCAAATCACATAACTGACTTACTGAAATCAAATTTTTGATTATTGCTGGAACACACAATACATCTTCAATATTTACAATATTTCCATTTAAGTCTTTTAACTGCAAAAGTCCACTTCCTTGAATATCTTGCAAAGCCCCATTTCCAACTTGGATTTTTCTTGATTTTCCATGGAGAATTTCTTCAAGATTTCAAAGATCCTTGACTCTTGATCTTTCGAATCCGAATCAACTATCAAATGACCAAAGACTATTAGCACATGAATTTTCATTGATAACGCAAAACCACTTAATACCTCATCTTCATCTTGTGTTTCAGTCTTAGCTTTATCCTCTTGTTCTTCTTGTGCAATGAATGCTTTTTCATAGCCTCCACCCCTCCCTCTGCTTGCTCTTCCTCTGCTGGAGTCACCCTTTCCTCTGAAAGATTTACCATAATTTTTTGGTGTGGGGCACTTGGAGGCTGCATGTCCTCTTCCCCCACAATTGTAGCAATTAAACTCCTTTTTTAATTTAGGACATTCACTTTTATAGTGCCCTGCCTCATGACAGTGATAGCAGATTATTTTTCCTTTCCTTTTCATTACTAATATTTCAGGTGTTTCTTCATCTTGGCTTTGCCTCAATACTTTCTTTTGCTCCCATTCAGTTCTAAGCATGACTTCTGCCTCCTCCCTACTTTTGCTTGTATTTCTAATGAACAATGCCAATGTTTCATTTTCTCCTATTGCTCTTGAAATTTGTAACACCTGACTTCTCTCAGATATCACAACCCCAGCCCCTTCTAGATCAGCAATCAAGTTATCAAACTTATTGAAAAACTCGGATACATCTTCATCCTCTCTAAGCTTTAGATTTCTTAGTTCATTTTCCAATAAATCTATTTGAGAGGATGTTTTCTCCTCATAGTGCTTAAGGAGAAATTTCCACATCTCCCTAGGACTGAGAGATCTTAATTTCAAGCGTATAGCAGGACTTACCTTACAAGTTATGATTCCTTGTGCTTCCTTGACTTTAGCCTGCAATGATTTTCCTCCTCTCCTGTCTTTGGTACCTCCTCCGGGACGTCCAAAGACTAGTACTGAAGCCTGCACGCACTGCAGCTCCGGATCTGCACCAGCGGCTCCATTGCTTCCCCTGCAGATTGACCACCGCGGCTCCAAATGCTGAATGACTCCACCGAAGAAGCTGTTCTAGTTAGCACTTCTCTGCCACTGAACTATTAGGATCAACTACCTCCCGTGGCTCCTCCACATCGGAACATGCATTATAGCATCCTTCCATATTTGAAATCTCAGGCCACCTTTGTATACATCTATGGTGTTGAGTTTATCCAAATCTGCTAGACATGATTGGGATGGCTCTGATACCACTGTTGAATATAACACAGAAATTGACAACTTTGTACTGTGCCTAGCAAGATTTTTGTCTATTAATCATATAAACATAAGAGATACAATTCATGATCTAGTGAAGAGCCAAATCTTGGTCACTAATCTTCACTAGATTTCAATCACTCTATATCACACAATGTAAGGTAATACATGTGATATAGTTAAAATCCCCAAGGTCAATAATCCATTAACCTTTGAGCCAATAAACAAACGTAAATCAACTCCTCTTTATTGAGCATTGAAGACCATGCTTGTAGCACACGAAAAATTCTCAGAAAACGATGGCTTCGTGCGGTGCCCGTACCGTCCCCAACTCCCCGTGTGCTCAAGATACCTTTGTATCCATCTTTCGTGGTTAAGGATTGTAAATTTCACCGCTGTCGAGCTCTGCTCATATCGTGATATATCCCAATGGGATAATCAAGAAATATGACTTTTTGAAATATCCCACGGTGCATACAATCGTAAATAAGCCTTGGAACCATTGGACCATAGTTTCGATTTTATTCTTTCTTCTTGTAGTTTGGTTAGGCTAGGTTTGCCTCTCAACCATCATTCTCTGCAGGCATCTTGATGTTTGAGCATTGAATCCTTAGAATACTTGTACATCCCTAGTCATTTTAAACAAGAAGAACATGATTGTAACTTGTCCAGCTCACTGCCACTGCTTCTCATGAGCAGACAAAAAAAATGACAACTTTTTCAATCTTCTGCAACTTAACTTTTCCATCCTTCTGCAACTTATGTGTCTCCTTATATCATGATCTACTTATTGACTTCCTAGGTACATACACTGCCACTGCTTCTCATGTATGCATCACTCTGACTTATAAAGCTGAAATCTTATCATTGTGTTGCTCCCGTTTATGCACAAAGTTATTCATGTTTATGTCCTTCTTCATTGCATTAAGAGTGTTTTCCCATATGCTCTTATATGGTCCGTTGTGTGAATGGACTACCCAGGTGTGTTCCTTAAGACTTTGGTGTGTTTAACTTTGCAGCACCTGCACAAAATTCAGGCTTGCAGCACACAACGCTTCTTCGTTGAATTTTGTAGCAGGCATCTTTAACGTCCTTGAGCAAGAAGTAACACACCAACATTTGGAGTTGTGTTGCTCCAGTTTATGCACCAAGTTATTTATGTTCATGCCCTTCTTCATTGCATTAAGAGTGTTTCTAGCTTTTCAAATATATGATGCTCTTCCCATATGCTGTGTGAATGGACTACCCAGGTTCAATCATGCTTGCTGTCATCTGCAGCCTCAAGCACCATGTAAATATGAAGTACACAATGATATCAATGCAGGAAGACAACAGTTCACTTCAGGCTCTATATTTTCTAAATCTTTATTGTGAGCCTATGAAGTGTCCGAGTAATAATGTAAGCCTATTTTCCAAAGGAGGGATTTTGAGTCGACTGACGTTTATGTGGCTTTTGAGTCGACTGTCGTTTATGTGACAATCAAGATAATTTGATGCCAAGAACAACAACATACTTTGATACTGATATGCCTTTCTATTTCATTAAGTACTACATATTTCTACCTGTTAATCTTAGTTGTCATTTTAAGTTAAGTGGGGGGCTTCATTCAATATAATGCGTTGGTATTACTTATAGCAACATGGATTAGGGTTGCTTGTGGTAGACTCTAGAACTGAGATCTATATAATAAGGATGATGATTGCTATGGCTAGTGTACTTTGTGTTATTTGAAGTCCACTGTCATTCAATGGTAGCAAAATAATCTAAAACTTGTCATCTTGCTAGTTATAAGAAAGATGTGCAAGCTTCAATTTTGGTGGACAAAGTTAGGGCCTGAATGGGCAGTTGGTAGCAAGGATCAGAAGCTTGTGTGCAATACGGTCATTGCTGCCCATTCTATTTGAAATTGATCAGCCATGGTTTTACAACAGCATAAGCATGAGCAATATACCCAAATGTAGAGATAGGTGTAGTTAGAATCTTAAAAGTATATTGGCTAGTCTTAATGGAATGTTGATAAACTTAGAAACCTTATAGAAACTTGGGAAGTCTTTCCCCACGTATGTATGTTCAACTTCGCACGTGGAGGATATATTTTATCAATTTTTTCTAGGGGGATCTTAAAGGAATAAAATATATCCTTCACACTAGGTGTGCTTTCAAGTGAATCTTTGTGTAATCTTAAAGAATACTCGCATTATCCTGGCGAATATTAATAGATTTCGGGGAAACTTGTGTACGTACATTCAGCTTCGTATACTCCCTCATAGTACAAATACTTGTATATATATACAATTATATTGAATGTAGATAATCTGATCCCGGCCGTCCATCTCAGATCTGGACGGCCCACGTTGCGCCACCTAGAAAGCCCCTTTATTTGGGGCTTTTGTTCTCGACCATTAGATTTGGAGCCCCTTTATTTGGGGCTTTTGTTTTCGACCGTTGGATTTGCGATTGATCCTGGCCGTCGAAATGAAAATCAACGGCAGAAATTACGCCACCTTGTGGTGCCTCAAGCAGGCCCCTTGTTTGGGGCTTCTGTTGTGGGCCGTCGGATTTAAATACTTAATCTCGGGCGTTGGTGGGTAGATGTCAACATTAATTGCATATTTTGTGAGGTGTGATTGACAATCAATGTGACCCAAGTGGGGCAATCTTATTTTCCTTTCTACATAGTTACGGATTTTCCTTTCAATGTCAAACCACACCCTTACGGATTGGATCAATTGGCTTTCTGCAATGCCTTTGCCATTTCGCTTCTAGACTTAGACATTTTGTCAGAGTTCAATCGATGGATTGCTAGCAGTGCAAGTTGGTCCTCTTTTAAAGTTTCAATCAAAAAGGCAAATGCAGCCTGCCGCTGCAGCTTCTTTGGGATTTAAAAAATGGGCGATTTGATCTGGGTTTCACAGGATTTTCACAGGCGCGCATGTTCTAGCTCTGCCCATGCCTGCTTTTTTTCTCGTGCTTAAGAATTATCTCGTTTCATCGTCCAGATCAAGCTGTCCATCTTCGAACCTGTTTCCGGCGTGTTGTCTAGTTCCGGAGGTTCATTTCGACCCTAAGACTTAGATATCCGGTATGGGTTTTAATGCTTCCCTCTTTGTTTTTATTCGAGCATTTTCCTTTGCTCGAATCTGCATTTTCAGCTCTCTACCTCGTTCCATTTCTCGGGTTTAATCCTGTCGTCTTGATACCTATTCTGGCATTTTTCTTTCGTTGAACATGTGTGTATCTTTTTTTAACTTGCCAGCCATGACGACCGTCGCAGAATGGGTTAACACATCCCTTAAAGGGACAGATGAAGAAATTTATAATCTTATCGAGCATGACTGTCGGTTTGGGTTTGTCGATTGCTTCCCACAGCTCCAGCGGCCTAGCTAGAGGAGGTCGTCCATTTTGTTCCTTTGAAACTTCTTCTCCTCAATTTTTAGGAATTTGAGGTATGCATTGTTCAGTTTTTGTGGGTTCAGATTATTGTGGGTTCCTGTGTCTATATTTGAAAAATTTGGCTGAAGAATTGGATGTTATTTGTCTGCCAGATATGCTCTGGTTGGTTATGTCATTATAAGCCACCAAAAATGAAGATCTATTTCCAGAACTAGCTGCTGATAATGTTGTAGTTGTGCTTTATGTGCACAACCGTCCACAATACCTAAGAATTGTTGTGAATGTGCTTTCGAAGGTAGAAGGAATCAATGAAACGCTCCTTATTGTGAGTATCATGTATAAACTTATACACATTGTTTCATTTTTTTAGAGGAAAATAATTGTAACATTGCTATTTCATTAGTGCTGGATCCACCTGCTAAAGTGCAATTGTAATGATTTATTTTGCGCCTTCTCAAATTGAGGACATGTGTATGGGCTGTGGAAAGAACTTGACAATCTCGATGCTTGACAAGTGCCAAGGCTTCAGCAGTCGTGGCCTTGAAAATATTGCCAAGTATTGCCGGTATGTTCTCTTTTCTATTTTCTCTTTTTGGATATATGATGCTGATTGTAGTTGCTGCTATGGGAATGTTGTGTTATTGTGATTGTTGTTTGATAATAAGAGAACCTTTAGATGATCTACACATGTTCGGTGGAGTTGGTATGTGAAAATTATTCTTACTTCCCGACTGGGGACATTCAGATGCGGCATTGCTTGGGAAAACTCACAGCAGCAAGATTGTTTCTTGAATTTATCATGCTCTGGTTTTGCCATCCACGTGCTCGCGGCATCAGCTTCCTTTGAGTCCGTGGCTCTTTGCTTTCTTCCAGACATTTCTAGAAGGTAATTGTTTAGTTCTTCAATTGCTCCACTACACAAAGTGATGGCATGCGTAGTTTAGTTTCAAACATCTGGATTGAGCTAACGCAACATTTACAGGAGTTACAAGAATTCATATATCTGGCAAGGTGTATCAGATGACGATTTTGTTGCCCCGATTCGATTCGGCAAGTATGTATTAAAGGGGTCCGAAATTTTGGATAGAAACAAAGGTATGTAGAGTCAATTTGGGCAGGAAAAGACATACAAAACCATTCTGATTCAGATTTTCCTTTTCACATTTCAGTAATATTGACATGGGTAGTTATACATGCAATATCTGTCTCTATTTCCTCTAGGATTGATTTGCGTCTAGGTTTGAACAAAGTAGAGATTGCCTCTGTTGCAGGTTGACGTTGCAATCTTGGAAGTTGGCAAATCGAAAAACTTGCCTGGTATATTAAGCAAGGTATTTGGATATTTTTTTCTGCAGGCCTTGAATGTGATGCATGACAGTTCTCTTCAGCTAGCTTTCAAACACGTGAGGTCTTCAAAAATTTAAAATTTTGCTCTGTACTGTGGTCGGAAGCCAAATTCACTCTGTTTTTCTCTGTGCTTTTGCAATTGATGTGCAATAGATGCTGCTTGGACGGACTGGAGATCGAAAATGAAGTCTAGGTATGTCTGCTAACTAATCCCTTGGTGCTTTGCAAAGCTGCTCTTACGTATTAAATGCATTACATGCAATAAAATAAATTCACGAAACGATGGAAAATCAACGGTTTATTGATTGTCAGATGCCCTGGCTTCTATAATTATGTTTTGCCTGTGACTCAATGCAGGTTATATGCTTTCAATTTTCTTGATCTAGAGCAAGGCTGGAGTGGAGCTTTGATTTCTAAATGTAGACATGGTTTTGCCTGCTTGACATCCTTGGGAATTTTGAAAGGTAAACACAGTTTTGCAGCTGCCAACTCTTCTTCTGTTTAGGTTTTAGTTGTCGAGAAAGCGGAAGAATCAAAATCGGTTTTGCATTTGAGTAATGATAATGTCTTATGTCTTCAATTTTCTACGGGATTTATCATTGACTTTGATCTCACTGTCGTTTTTTGTTGGAAGCAAGGGCTATGGCAATTTTTTGGTGTATGGTTATGGTGGTCTGCTGAGCTATGAACAGCCTGCCGTTCCTCTCCATTTCGCAGTTCACAAAAAGAAGTGCATGTCGAACAGGTGTATTCTTCAACACAATCGCGTTGTACATCAAGATGTTCAGCATTTGATGTCAAATTCTATTTGCATTTTCGACTATACCAAGCCCAAAATACTTATAGTCACATTAGGCAGCTGTAATCAGTACTTTTCTCAGGTTCGTCCACTATTCCAACAATTTTGCATTTCTACCATTTGGAAGACCGTCCATCTTGCAAACGTGGTGATTTTGATTTGGTTTTCAGAGGCTTTGTGTGCATGTGCATGGCAGGTTTAATACCTAGAACTAGAAAGACAATGTAGGATAGACCTGAAAACAGGGCAAATGCTTTCAAGAGATGTTGCATGGATATAATTATCTGTCTCAATTACTATCATCAGTGGCCTCAACCAATGTTATTTCAGATGTTTTCAGATGGTAAGTTTGAATGGATAGTACCAGAATCTGAGAATATAATTTCAAGAGAACTTGGTACGTTTTGTCTTGCATACACTAATCTGTGATAAACACTTTAATATTGAACATGGTCCACTAATGTCATTAATCCAATGGCATATTCACATTGAGCAAATTTCCTTTAGTATATGCAGATGATTTAGAATACATTATTATGCTATCCTAGTAGTTACTAGTCTCAAAATATTAAATCTAGCTACTTAATGGTCTACAAGTATTGCAATATAGTTTCATCATGGTCTAAATTTTAATGGACCACTTCCCCAGACATTGATAGGTGTGAGTTGGTAGAGATTATTTTCCATACTACCCTTTTTTTTATGTGCAAGCAACTGAAAATAATAATTTGGCGAATTTTATGATCCTTTGGCACATTAGTATAAAGATGGTAGCAGTTATACCAAACAGATGGTTAAGGCTTTTGTTTAATTTCTTCCCATTACAATTTCAATCTCATTAATGGTTTTGGTTTATGAGATGCTCCGTGTTTTGAGATGAGAAGTTGCATGCTATCTACCTCGTCCACTTCATGCCAAATGTTGAAATAATCATTTTGATGCGTTTGTTAGGCTAAAAATAAGATCATAGAAAATAATTTTGCTTATTTCCTTCTCTATTAAAGGACGTGTTTTATGTGCAAGAGGGTCCACTCATCTTCGCAATGCATTAGAGTTGCATTTCCAATATTAACGTGTATCTAATACCCCATGCAAAGAGTACTTACTCACTACATGCTTTATAGATAATCTGTTGTTCTAAGATTGCAATTCATTGCATTGTTGTTTAGGTAGTCCTTGTGCACAAGTATAAAGTAACATTATCAGTAAAACATATTGCCAATTTTGGACAATTCTTCAGAGTAGAATTAGCATCAGATTATTTGGTTGAATGATTCTAATTAGGAAGTGCTTTTGTACAATGTACACATCCTACTTATGTGCGACAATGTTGATTGAATAAATATGCTTATGGTGGTTCCCAAGTGAACCATTGGTTTTGGTTTATATGTCAACGGTTATCATTTATGTATTCTGAAGGCAGCACATTGTGTAGTGGATAACGGATATCAATTGTGGCCTACACAAGTTGTATGGCTATGAATTGTGCCTATCCAAGTTTGCATCTTGCGAATTTAGCACATAGTGCCATTATAAGTGTATTGCATGATGTGCTCTCTAATTTCTGCAATTTAGGGCGATTATAAACATTGTCAATCTTGATAGTAGAGCTATGCAACTTGGTTCTTCACGAAGGTGTAAGGTGCCATGGTGTAAGCCTCCCCACATACACATAGCTGGGCACGAGAGGGATAGATGTTCATCAGCCATGACTGAGAGGTATTAATAAACAATGGTGACCTTCATTGAATAGCTATTATGCGAGGAATTGAGCTTAAATGTTTGCGGCACTGAAGGCATACTGAACTTTACGCACTGATCTGCTTAATCACGAACTTTATTCCTCAATGTTCATCAGCCGTTTGATAAACCCGTTGATAGTACAAATACTTGTATATATATAATACTAATGGAGATAAGATCAGATAAGATAAGATGGAGAAATGAGAGGATAGTCTGTGCACCATCTCGACCGTTCAATTTTTTTTAACCTATTTTCATCCCTTCGTTATGCGGTTTGTTTTGGGCCATTGGGAAAACTCGACTCTGAGAGATCCGACAAGCTAGGTATTGAGGCGATGGATGCATACAAAGGGTCATGATATAGATGTTTGAAGAAGGGAAAAAAAAAAAAACAGTTAGGCGTCGGTTCTGAGGTTGGGGATGGCATTGTTTAGACTCTGGTATCTTACTATGTTCAAAGATGCATATGCACACAGTCCCAACCAGACATGTTTTCAAAAGAAACTATGATGTCTTTGCTGTTTTTCTGTTGTAAATAGCCCATCTGAGATGGTATTACAAGTGAAAACGGTGGGAGCATAATAGTTCTTCTCCACTATCTCTACGAAGAGATCACAGGTGTCTGAGTGCTTTTTGGGCATGCGAAAATGCAGTGAGGAGCATTAGGTGCTTGTTCATCCTATGGCTAGAAGGAAATTTCCCAATTATACAATGAATGGGATTTAAAACTGTGGTTGCAATATTAGGTCTGTCGAAAGCAGATTATCCATTCCATTATTTCTTGATACAATAGAGTACTGCTTGATTTATGCACTGCTTGAAACAACAGAGGTCTTATTGCTTATTATTCTATTTTGATGTACAAGCATGCAGTGCAACTCAAGCCGAACTGATCTCTGCAGTTAAGCCAGAAAGCCAAAATAGCACGAATTAGGTACATTTACTCTGAGAAAGATGGGCAGCCTTGGATTTACCCCAGCCTAACTTTGCAGGAATTTAAGCGGTTTGTAATCAGTATAAACCACAAACACATTTATTTCAGAAATAATGTTTCCAGACTTTGAGTGCATGATTCGCTAATAACTCCTGCTCATAAGTGGAATAATTCTTTTCAGCAATCACTCTACCATCCTGCATAAGCACATCACCAATGGCATAACCACATGCATCCGTGTAAATCTCATAAGGTTTACTCATGTCTAGAATCAACAAAATAGGCGTCGGGGTGAACCACCTCTTCAGCATATCCATTGCATGTTGCTGCTTCACTGTCCATTACCAATGAATATTAGTTTTCAACAGCATAGTCAAAGCAGCTGCGTCTTAGCATACTTCCAGACAAATCTGCGATAATAACTAGCCAACTGCAAAAAACTGCGCAACTCAGATTTATTCTTCGGCACCGACCAAGACTGAATTGCTTCCGTTTTCTTGGGATCCACAGCTACACCATCCGCAGAAATGTGGTCCAAATACTCCACTTATGCTTTCAAAAATTTACACTTTGGCATTTTTGCATAAAACTTATGTTGTCTGAACAGAGTTAATACAATATGCAAATGATAGAAGCTCATCTAAGGTTTTGCTATACACAAGGATATTATCCAAAAATACTTCAACAAAAATATCAAGACATCCTGCAAAAACCTCATCAGAAGCATTTGTTAGAAAAAAAAAGGCATCACCAAAAATAAAAAATGACCAAGTGTGGTCTTGAAGGCAGTTTTCTGCACGTTCAACTCCGTCACCCTTATTTGATGGTAGCCACTGCGCAAATCCAACTTTAGGAAGATACTTAGCCCCTGTTAATCTATCCATGATCTCATCAATCCTAGGTAGAGGACACCTATTCTTAATCATGATTTTTTTTTTTTTTTTTTTTTTTTTTTTTTTTTTGAAGTTAAGATTGTTTTTTCCATTAATTAATAAAAACCATACATAGTGTCACTAATGGGTGTAGAATCAACCTCATTAGTTATAACTTAAAGGCAGAGTTATCTAGGAGATACAAAATATGACATAGTGCTTAAAAGTAGTAACATAAGAGCAGCCAAAATCTTCAGATAGACTTTCATGTGGAGGTGAATGCAGCAAAATTTTGACCAAGTTGTTGTAGCTAAATTTCTGACATAGATGATCTTCAGATGAATCCAGAAAGCCTGCAAAGTCAAATTCAAAACCAAGCACATGTGTGAAGTGTTAGACAAGAGCAAGTTTAAATCTGAGCAACAGTTGTTGTGGCAAGAGGATGAAAGTACAGATGAGGAGCAAATAGTGAGGGTGAAAGTAGGATGAGATGGAGATTATGAGGAACCCATGACTTGGTCAAAGATATGATTGTAAACCCAGTAGAAACCCCGAGTCGATTACCAAACTTATAGTTTGGTATGCTCGTAACCATTGTCGATGAGTAGCTTGTGAATATCTTCTCAGAGCCATCGCCAAGAGCAAAGTGCCATATAGATCGGAACAACATTTTGTGGGAATAGTATAATTCTCTTATGTATTCCGCTAAGTTGCCTTTCCGGTGAGGGAGAAGTGATACATAAATAGGAATCAAACAGCACAAGTTTTGCACCACTTCCTACAATAATTTTTTGCCCAAGTGTTCTCATTACATTGGTGCATCTGACTTTATATAGCAGGACATCATCTGAGCTTGCTTGTGGACCTGGTGGTGACAAATTTGTGCTGGCTGTGCTGTTGCAGTATAGAGCTGCCTCTTGATATGTCAACATAGTGTCAAATTTGTTGTTCCCCTCCCCCTTCAGGAATTCCAGGTACTCTATCAAGAAAATCAGAGAAGGGAGCATTAGAATTAATGACCTTGAGACAGGAAATATATAAATTAAAAACCCCTGTAAAATTACCAACAGAATCCCATTTCTTGTCATAATTGTCTCCCAATTTACTCCTGTGAGCAGTAGCATGATTCCAAGATTTTAATCATGATTTTGTTCAAGACATGATAATCAATGTGCATCCAAATTGAACCTTCATTTTTCTTAACTTAAATCGCAGGTGCACCATAAGGGGATTTGCTAGGCCTCACAAACACTTTGACTAATAGCTTGAACCTACTTGTTTACCTCTACTTGTTCTAATATGGACAGTCATAGAGACTACGAAACACAGGTTTAAATCCTGGGTCTAAATCAATCTCATGTTCAATCTCCCTACTAGGTGGAAAGCCTTTAGGCGGTTCATGAGGGAACATAAACCATCATTCAATTAAATTGGGTTTATGTCTTAATTTTGGGACAAATTTCATATTGCATGTTTTTAGTAGCATATTCAAATTCACACATTTCACCTCAAAATTATGAAAACGTAATATCATGTTATTTACAAAATAGTCAATGTTTCACAATATAGCACCATATCATAAAAACGTGATAACAAAAATTTACATAGTTATTCAACTTTCTTCAAGCACCCCCAATGATATCATAGCCTTCTTCCTGACATCCTGAGGTATTGTAATTCTCGCATTTCTAGCTGGAATAGTGTTTGGAGTCCATGAGTACAAAACACTTTCATAGTCTAGCCAAAGATCGTGGATCACTTGATTTCTCCTCCATTTCTTTGTCCAACAATGAAAGTACCTTTCTTTATCCGACACGTTGGTCAACTCCGATGCACCGGACACCACCATTCCACCCGCACATGGTTGAAGTTAATATTACCTTCTTCTTTGCAAATATCGAGAGATAGTGAACCCCAACCACACCGGATATGTATCTAAATCTGGCGGCTTTACTACCACAAATTGGTGGCATTCCAAGTCGATTGGAAGGTTCATAAGCATCCATGCCTAGAAACTTTTTGGCCTATTGTTCTTAGGACCAACATAGTGTTTGTCAGGAAGGAGGAGGAGCATATTGCTTGCGAATGCTACTTACAGTGTCATCAAAATCCTCAAAGACCGCTAAGGTCTTCCACCTAGTTTTAGGCAACCACCCTTCTTTCAATTCATCCGAGGATGTGTCTATCTCCCCAACAGGGTTAATCACCTTCTTCCAAAGAAGCCACCAAGGCACGGTTGGTGTCATCTGGATTGGTTTGCCAATGCTTTATATAGTCTTGATTCAATTGCTTCACTTCTTCAAGAGGTTTTAAAGCTTTTGGTTGACCTAGAGGTATCATAGGCTTGCCATTCTCATCTCTACGCCATATTTCCTCCCTCCCTCCCACTCATCCTCTGAAGGTCTCATCTTCCATTGGAAGATTGGAATCCCATCTCTCACCCAAAAAGTGAACTGCAGAGGCCTCGGAATGACCTTCAAGATCCAATGTATAACCATCCACAAAGCTCTTCCAATCGGGCACTTCTTCTATGAGAGAAGCTATAGGGTTTGGAGTAGTGCATTCATGCAAGATTTCCATTAGCCTAGGAAAGTTGGTCACTTGTTGCTTCAAAGATACAACTATATTTGCCAAATAATGCATCCACATCCTCATGGGTATGCCCGGCATAAGAAACCCTAAATTAACTCTTTCAAATATCCCCACAAATGTTAAGTAGGATAGGAAAGAAAACATCCACTGTTCTTATTTTGGCCAAAGACAATTATCAAGTTGCAAGAGAAACCTTTTGGGTAGATCTTGAGGTTTAGCACGGAAGTTGAAGCTCCAACATGTTCATTAGACCCATGCTTCCTAAACCTTGCCTTGCTCAACTTTTCAATATTGTTAGGGTTTCCATCTAACAATGCTCTATGTAGTGCCCGGCTAGTCAGAAGGTCCCCGGAGGTGACCATTGTATCCATTTTCATAGTTTCTCAAACACCTCATGATACTCCCAATATGAAAATCTGACCATCACTCCACAACTCCAAACTAAAATGGCCATAGTAGGTTTGATTCCCCGCCCATGCAAGATTGCCCCTACCATTGAGATCTGTAAAGGGTATGATCTTCCACATGACTTTGGTATGTACTTGAATTGTGGAAGACAAGTCTTTGCTGGTCCATCTTGTCATGTATAATACATAAATAGTTATTGGGTTCCAATGCGATAAAGTCCTCCACATCCAATAACATGATCTACATGATAGTTGGTCACCATATGGTCCTTCATATGCTCCCTTATCCTAGCCCTTTGACTAGGTTGCACAGTCTTATCAAGAGTCTCCTTCAACTTAGCACATAAATTGCACTTTGCAAAGTTGTTTGAAGTTGCTATGGTGACATGATTGAAATGCTTCTTCCATAACCTACTAAAGCTAGGTTGGGATATTGGAAGAATTCCCAATTCTCGGTAGGGAATTCACTTCTTCCAAAATACTCTTTTGAGTACAATGTGATGGCAACCTTTTCTCAACAACCGCTCTTCCCTTTTCATCCCTTCGCTTTTGTGGCATAGACTCGCATTGAAATCAATATATTTTTCAAATATCTCCCCGGCAGCCGTGGTCCTAGCCGCTGGTCTCAACAAACCATTATTTCCATGTAAAGCAATCCTGCTCCCCTCACTGCTTTTTTTGCCAATTATGCCATGAAGAAGTTGGAATTGCATGGATACTCGCCATGCTTTTGCACATATCCATTTGCCTAGCAAAGGGTATCTTTTTCTCTGCTTTGGGTTTCTTTCATCTTGAAGTGCATGCTCAAGATTGTGTACATGTAGGTCCTCCTCTCATCAACAAAGTACTCTTGAAAAGTGGCTCTTGCTTCCACCAATTGTTCTATTGTGAAGAATTGCATACAATCACTCAACAACAATCGAGCCCCTAACCTTCACCATTGTCTCACGCTTGGTGTCACTAATCAACTTGGCTCTTTTGCTAGGATAATGTCCGCAACCGATACTTCTCCCCTTTGCCTAGGTTTAGAGTTCCAACCGCCAATGGATCAATATCAAGACAATCATTGTCCCCAACAACCTCGCTCGGAAAAATATAATCCTCCACAAATTGAACACTACTTATAGGCCATGCCATGATGCAAGGAACCTCCAATTGCTTGACACAACCAAAACATTCCTTGTCACCCAAACCTTTACCTTTCCACTTGTCTTCCAACATCGAAATTGCAATACCAATATTGTCTTCCCCTAGCCTTTCATCATTAACGGCTTGACCGGGATCTGCTAGCACAATGACTCCTTGGCCTACTATTTCCTTTGTTGCACTTGTGCATGATTCTCACCTTCTTGTTCCTCCATTGCACCCTACTATAGAGGACTAATTGTTTTTCTTCAACATTCTTGCTAGGAGTTGGTTTTTCATTGATATTGCTCTTTTCACCATCTTGAGTTGGAGGGCACCATTGACCTAGGCAAATTGCACCCTTTTTTAGTCAATGAGTAAGAAAAATTATTACACCATAAGATAAAAAAAGTAATACATTTTATGGAATATGTAGAGGTAAATCAAATTTTTTAAAAGCAAGAAATTTCTTGGAAATAGGTTTAATATAATAATAACAATGGGCGAAACGAAATCATTTAAAACAAGAATTTTCATGGCAACAACAAGGAAATGACATTTATATAAATATATCCAAATTTTAATTATCGAAAATTTGGATATATGATTACTGAAAAGACATATAACTAATAGGCGTGAGAATTTATTATCCATAATAATATACCCTAGATAATATAGTCAAGGAATTTCAAATGCCTGGCGTGTTATTTGAGGCAATTAATTATTCACGCTAAGAGCTAATTAACCCTATATAAATCCGGTTCACGCTCTCAAGACCATTCTCGTCCCAATTTTTTTTTTCTCGCCTGCCATGAAGTTAAAAGCCTCGGCTTCATGAAGAACCCGAGGTCTCGCCAAAGAGACGCGTCGGGTTGAAGAACCCTCTCTTCCCCCTCGATTCCGATTCGCAGGATGATGCTGATTTTGAAGAGGAGGAGTTGAGCTCCTCGATTCCTCCCGATTCTCAAGAGGAGGAAGAGGAGGAAGAGGGAGGAGTTGGAGGAAGAGGAGGAGATGTCCTCCCAAGAGCATGAAACCGCCCGGCTCTCGTGGTTGGCTTGACCACGAAAACAGAGAATGAAATCTCTCAAGAAGAGGAGGAGGAGGAAGAGGAGGAGGAGGGGGGAGGAAGAGGATGAGGAGGAAGGTCGAGAATTGACCAGTTTTTTAGAATGGCCGAGAGATGAGCCGGTTTGCATGTCCTTTTTTTTTTTTTTTTCACCTTTCTTTCTTTTCTAACACCTTTCTTTCTTCTTTGTTCCGGCGACGGAAGATCAATGATGCGTGATCCCGGTGCATCTTGTAAAGCCTTCGGCATTTTGTAAAGCCTTGGGCATTTTGTAAAAAGCCATTCTTGGCATCCGTACATATCAATTTTGAATGAAATCAAATAGTTTTCTTCACAAACTTTTTTCTTCAAACAGTTTTCTTCAAACAAGTTTTTCTCGTACATAAAAATATTTTTGAATGAAATCAAACTGCTTTCTCCAAGCATTTTGTCTCCAAAGTGTTTTCTCCAAAATTTTGTCTCTCGCATTTGTGTCAACAAAGTCTCTGAACACTATAAATCAATCACGCGGAAGATAGGAAATTTTCCTATACACGACCTAAAACAATTCCCCAACTCAACAAGTCATTTTTAGCCTTGATAATTTTGCCTTTAAAATTATTTTTAATTTAGCCTATATAAATTTCAAAATTCTTTTTTTTTGCAATGAATGGAATAAAATGTTGTGGAGAATTTATTGCATGAAATGCAATATTCTCCATATATACCATATACATGTCATGTGCGGCGGGAAGACCGTGACGCCAGCGTGTTAATTCAAGCAATCAATTATTCACGCTTAACTTATTTCTAATTGTGCCTATATAAATCCATTTTACGCTCTCAAAGTTCCTACATTTTCTTCCTTCCTTCATACGACGATTTGCGGTTACGCTTACTTCGTGTTTGATCCGCCCCCCTAAATCTTGGTGAGCAGATTTATATTCATCAATGTTAGATGTTTGGTTTTAATTCCTAACTTACTAAAAGACTCGCATTTTGTTCTCAGAGCATCCGAAAGCGCAGGACATCTAGAGACTTCGAATTAAAACCAAAAGCAGAGGACTAAGGTCTCTTGAATCGAAAAGCCTCGGAATTAAAACCACAAGCATCTATCCTCCTTCCAAACCTCGAACTCAAGGTTAGTTTTCATTTAGTTTTAAGTATCATCTCAATGGCGTTTAATCCAAGAAGACAAGCTTTTGCATTTGCTCAGGCGGAGGAAGCGGATGATGTTTATGAAAACCGAGAATAGTTTTTATAAACTTCATCCGCTTCTTTTGTTTCGAGTAAATTCTTGAGTTTCTCTTCTAATTAATCATGCTATTGCATGCAAGTTTCTATTATGAATGTGTAGTAGAAAGCATTAGAAAAATCTGAAAGATAATATTTGAAACACGCTAAAAGCGTGTTTTAGGGTAATCTTAGCCTTCAACATGAATACACGCTTCGCGGCATTCAGGAGGGAGAAAAAAAAAACAATACAGATAGATAAGTAAATAGATAAAGGCCGGGCAATTATTTACACGCCGGCTATCAATGCACCCGAGCGTGTATAGTTTTTCCTATATAGCGGTTTTACACGGCGTGCAAACAATTGTATCCCTATTTCAACTTTACGCTAAACACGCGGGCGTGTCTTTTTTAGTTTCTAAGTTTATAAATAAAGAAATATAACACGCCAGCGTGAATACGATATAAATCACTTCCTATTGATAGATGCCAGTTACATTAATCACCCTATTGGTGACGAAGATGGATTGGAATTACATTTGGGCCAGCAATCACACAGCCCCTCCAGTTTCGGCTCCAATCTCCACCCCGGTTGAACCTGGCAAAAACACCGGCCGGCTAGAGCACCGCCTTGCAACCCCGGAGTACTTGGATCAAGTAATGATGATGGCGGCAGAGCGCTGGCAATGATAGATCCTGGCTCTGGGCCCTTGTAACGCACGCAGGCTGAGCCCTCTTATCTAATCACTTCGAGAATGCAAGACATGCATTGATCGAGAGTGAATCTCGATCCGTCACCTCGAGATTCAAAATGAGGAGTCACGTTTCTTAGTGGTTAGCCTCTATGCCCTGGATGCCCCAACACGAAACCACTACCACAAAAGTGTATACGATGCAATGGAGATGGCTCAACCAATGGAACCACTACCGCAGCGCTATAATGATGCATTGGAGGTTCAACCAATGGAGCGGGAGGTGGAGCGGGAGGAGGAGCGGGAGGTGGAGGTGGAGCAAAGGGGTGGTGGAGCTAGAGCCCCTGGTGTTTTCTTTGGGGTTTTACCGAAGAATTCACTATGCCCCGCAATGGAAATGGGAGTATCGATAGCCCACTACTCAAGATGACCGGGGCTTGAAACAATAGTCCAGGATTTTGTCCGGTTTATCCGGTTTATCCAGATTATATACAATTGTAATCTTTTTCCAATGAATACAACAAATTTTGTCTACTTCTATATTTCTACAATGTAATACATGTTACATACCTTTTTAAGCGGTTTCTTGGCCATGCAACAAATGTTCCAACACTTTCTCAACCGTATCCCCACCGGGTGTGTCTGCGAGTAAAGCTTCATCCATAGCGCAAAGATTAATCATCAGTAAATTCGGACATACTTATCCCCGAGCGAATTCCATGACAGTTCTGGTCGGATCGATGGAGTCGATCTTGCATAATCCTACTTTCCTTTTCCGATTTGTAGTTAACATGAAACATTCATCTTCGACAATCTGCAGAAAATTGCTATTCCAGAACACCTACTATTGGAAATTAATGTTCAAGCTATTGGAATGAGATGAGTACCGAATTACGAGCCATTCTTGAGAAGCTGATTTGAGTCTCAAAGCTGATTTGAGAAGTCAAGGCTATGGAAACTCCGGCTCGGGGAAAATTGAATTAGAAGAAAGATTAGGTTAACTACGTTTAGGCGGGATAAATTTGGCGGGATTTTAAAAACTTAATGAAAGAAGTCGTGGACGGGTCTTCGTCATTATTATTTGTATGTCAAGAATATTTGAAACTGCATTTTGTGTTTTCTTGAAATTCAAATTTCTCTATTTCTCGTCTGAATGTGAAAAGCTATTTCTTCGAAAGCAGCTCGGCGATCCGAAGCGACCTTCCGACTCTGTTATTAGGCGACTCGGAGATGTCTTCTAAAGCGAATCGAGGTCGAAGGACGGAAGCGAGGAAGTGGAAGAGGAATCTCTAAACCCGGCTCTTCTCAAGTTTCGGAGGGCGTTGATCGGAATACCACAGAATACACAACCCCTATTCAAGGTATTTAATTTGCCACGAGAATACACACTTGTGTGGAGAGTATTATGCTTGCATGAATTTGAGATATTTCCTTTCACTTAATATGCTTTGCATGAGTTTGAGTTATTATGCTTTGCATGAATTTTAAGTATTAACATCGGTTAATGCTCGATTGTCCGCTTCGAGAACATAATTTTGCTCGCTTTTATATATAGAATATAGCGGTGTTAGACAGTTGGAGATAGCAATGTTCAATGAGGTTAAATAGTGTGAAATATGGATTCATGAAGGGTATGTAGCTTAAAATGTGGATGCAAAATAATTTAGTTTCAAATTAACGATAGCATGGTCAATAATAGGAGATACCAACACGCCAAGGCGTGATTTGTACTAATTTAGGTTTAAAAATGCATGGCCGTGATCTCTTGTTCTGAAAAGTACTCTAAAAGTGCTCATCTTCATTTGCGCTGCTCAAGAGGAAGAAAACCCCTACTAATTAGGGTTCTAATCTCGCCAAGAAAGCAAGGGCGACGACCCGTGATCTTGGTACCATATGATCTCACCTTAGATGATGAAGGGCCGATTCTTATAGCAACCCACCGACCACGCCTCGAAGAGGAAATGGACGAGGGTGCCGAGTGGTACGTTGACCTTGCCAAGACAAATGGCAAGCTCGACTTAACTCTCTCTTCTCGAGGAAAAAAGGAAGGCAGACAAGATGGCCAAACAAGGATCCTAATCTCTTGTGAGGAAGAGGATGACACCCACCGCAAATTGCTCTTGGAGATTACACGAAGCGAAGAAAGATCCGCCGGACTTACTCAATGTAGAGCTCTCGCATACAAGGATACGCTCATGAAGATGATGTGAACGGTGAGACATGTTTTAAGTATGGTTGGCCAACCAATGTAGCGATTACGTAATATCTATTTGCCAAGGGGTTACAAACAGTATGCGTAGAGGCATGTTCACTAAACCGACACCAAGTCACTATTTGCGGCAAGCTAGGAATTAGCCGACTTGAAAGCTTCTAAAAGGGTCCTAGATCTAGGGAAGAATGTTCAACCTGCGGTTGTCGAAGGCATGGAGGCTTCGTTTTTGAGAATGAACAGGGAAGTGAGTGTGGCGCTAGAGAGGCCATGAACAAAGCCGAATAAATACACGACCATTATCCATTGGGTCTTAAGGAAACTTTTGCGATCCATGTGAAGTCCCTCATCCGTTCACCAAGCTCCATTTATGTTAGCGGAGATATGATCCGGCACATGCCATGGAGATTGTTGAGCATGATTAGTAATCCAGGTCAAATGCCTATGCCGCGGATGTGCTACCTTGGGATATGATCTCGAACAAACTTCTTTGTGTGGGACGAACGTCGAGCTATTATCAAGTGATGATATTAAATATGTCATCATCGGCGGGGCAAAGCATTCCGTTGAGGCACAAAAGGCCATCATCGGTGGCGTAACAAACAGGCCAAAAAGTGTTCTACAATCACTATGCGTATAGGAGGTGTCGTATCTTGGATGCCAATACTTCACTGCTTGATTTGGTGAGATTAGTGCAACTTTGAATGAAATGGGGAAGACATTTCTATACAAAAGGTAATCAACCTGGTTTCATAAATTGTATTCACGCCAGGTGTGCTTTCAAATCAAACCAATTCCGCGCCCAGTTTTGAAATCAATCAATTCACGCGGCGTGTTTCAAGTCAACCAATTGATTTGAAAACACGCCGCGGCGTAATTCGATTGATTTGAAAACGCCGGCGTGAAATTGGTTTGATTTGGAAAGCACTCTCCCGATTAGTAACTTTATTCATTTCACGCCAAAAGGTGATTTTTCTCTTCATCAATTCTATTCAAATCACGCCTTCCTGTTTCTATTCTATGATCTTGATTCAATGTCTCGTACTATTGCGGTCCATACGTTGAACAAGCTATGCCACGCCCACCGATGGGTGGAATATGGCTGCCATTGCCCACCGGCGAGTGGGTCAAAGTCTGAGCATTCAAGCTCTTTGGAGCGGACTACGCAGAACAATTATCTGAGAGAAGAAGAAGAAGACCGCAAGAAAATCAAAGAAAAAAGTGGTGATGACATTGCGGATCCTTTTCCGAAAGCTCATCCAGTCGTCGACCAATGAGACGTATAAGATTGTGTTTTGTAAGGAGGCGAGATGGCTCAAGTGGAATGAATTACAGGACGCCTTATGCACAAGGGAAGCTGCCAGATACTATGGGTAGGGTGCCTCCCGCTGATGATGTAAGCATCTTTGACTTGAATGTGTGAGATGATGAAAAGACTTCGGGGGCTAGACGGCCTTTGAGACCATTTGGGTTTTAGACCGATTAAAAAGAAGGAAGTCTTATACAAGAAGGGTGCTTTCACCAAGGATAGGATGTCCTTCGTTGAGTCTTTCTTGATCATGTAAAGGATGTCGCATTACAATGAAGTCATTTGTAGGAGCCGGAGTTACAAAGGCTATCGGGGATGTGGCATTATCTCGAAATTGGATTCTTTGGACAAATACAAGGTCGATGTGATGACATCAAGAAGTTTGTATTACGGTCAAAGGACTTCCTAAAAGAATTGGAAGGCTAAAAATACAAAACATAAGGAGACTCTACCCCTAAGGTACTGGGCTGAGTTGAGAAGAAAAGTGGCCCTTGTGAAGAAGATTACGGAGAAGACGACACTTGTCCGGTATTCGATCTCCATTGGGTACAAAGGTCTCTTGCCGATTCAACCCGGCCTTAAAATATATCACTCTTTGTGTTGGACAGGGGTGGGAGAGGAGATATGGGCATGAACCCGAAAGGACTACAGATAGCTTCTTTACCACCGTATAGGATTGACAAGCGAGAGGTCCTTCACTATTGTCATCGTTTGTCCTTGGTGAGTCACATCTGCATGCACTATCTGGCTGCTCATGATGCGAGTGCCTCAAAGTTATTAGGGAGGGATGCCTAATATATGATGTTAAGGATAATGAGCTGCCGAACGAAACGGAAGATGGCACATGTGATCTTTATTATGATATCCATGCTTTGTCAGGGAGGAATATGATATTGCTAAGGCCAAGGGTGACAATAGCGATGCATGGGAATGTTTTCTTCTAGATGATCCGGACTTAAGAACTATATTCTTTCATACGGATCGGGATCAATTAGAATCAGGATATGAGTCGAAAGAGGATGAGGATCGGGACCCCCCTCCTAAGTGGGGAAATCAAGTCACGAGCTACAAACTAAGGAGAAGGGCCCCTTAAATAAAAATGGATTTCCCCGTCTATGGCTGCTTACCTCGTCGAGGCATTTGCTCCAATTGATACAACCTGCTTGGAGCTTCATGTTGGAGGTTATATTGCCCGAGGCTCTTATGGGTGCAAGAAGATGTCAAGTGATGAGCAGGCCAAAGACTTTCTTGAACCATTCCTCATGCATGTGCTTGCCAAGTCTCCTAAAGGCCCTTATGGCAACCTGAAATCATCGGCAATCAAAAGTCTAAGTAGACTTGTCCAATTCGAAAGTGGGCGTTGCTCTGGAGAGAGGGAACTAGTAATCTATGACGATAAGGAAAGCGGTAATGAACAAATAGCTGCTAAACCCGGTTGCTCAAAGCACCGCGGATGGCGGCGAACTTAGGGAATATCCTTGCCCACATTCGGGGTGATGCAAGCAACAATAGAGTAGATTCACGTGTTAACAATGAAATAATTGACGGAAACCAAAAATGAAGGCAACGAAAGGCGGCTCTAGTGATTCCACGGGTTTGCCAAATCAATAGTAAAATAATGTCGATTGTGAAGGACGCAATGAACTAATAGAAAATAACAATTCCTAACGGTCGGAAGAAGACGAAGATTAAGGGTGGCGGAGGGGAGAATGACCATGATGGCGAAATGGCCCGAAGATGATAGGTATGGCCTTGTCGAAATGAAAATAGCCATAGCAGCGATTTAATTTGTATTACCTTTGAATTAAATCGGCGCCAAAGCGTGCTTTGATTATTTTTCGTTGTCAAACTAAATCACGCCGAGCCGATTTGGTTATGACTATTTCAAATCACGCTTGGCGCCGTTTGTATTGTTTGTGTTATCGTATCTTGTCAATGGGATACATGTTTGATGTTTCAGCTTCCATTGCGTTTCTAAGAAGGTTGTGGTGTTCGACCTAAACGGAGTCCTTTGCAAGACTTTTCCGAAAAATAAAGTGGCTAGAGAACAACACCGGACACCCGGTAGAATCAAACACCAAGTGGATCTATCCGCGTACCGCACTTGAAGGAGATGCTAGGCTGAGGCATTCAGGTTATTTCGAGTTGGTATTTGGTCATCCATGGAACTAAGGAACATCAAGGATACTTTGGAGGCACTGGGGGAAATGCGTAGAAATTGGTTGACCCTTTGGGATCAGAACAAATGTGTGAAGTTCACTAATCCCAAGGATCCAACAGGCAAGCCTATCTTCATCAAACACTTGAGTAACATGATGGGCCTAACTTGGTATCGAGAATAAGGATGATATAATCATAGTGGATGATGATGCTCTCAAATGCTTCTACAATCAAACACAGCCACGAATCCACCATCTTCACGATCCAAAAACTTTGGGACGATGATTTTCCGTGAAGTTTGTGTCTATTATGCATAATTTGGCTATGGGGATGGCCGGTGGGTGAAGTGTTAGATTCGTACCTTAACCGGATAGAACGGTGACATGGAACCACACCTTGTTAAATACGTGGAAAAACATGGATTGATCCCTTAATGTTTTATTGGAATATATGATATTTTTGTATGATATTTGTGCCATGTATCGATAATTTCGAGTCTGGAATTGCCTCGCAAATAATGCAATTTGTTATTATCAAACCTAATATTATCATCTATTGAGCAAGCAATATTTGTCTCATCTATGTTAGCAACTTGCTCTTCATTTCTGCATATTTCAATTCGCATATGAAAAGTCACACGTGAATCGCAACCTTATGTTATTTTTGAAGTCCAAAAAAAAAGATTAAAAAAAACAAAAACCCCCTAGAAGACAATAGCAGGTTGGCGTGATTTTGGAGTTGACATAATCCCAATTTAATTGGATGATGGTTCATATCCTAAAATTCATACAAGATACCCTACAATTCCCTTTGCACCTTTGTATTCTCTCTACGGCCACACTATCAGCATTCATATGACAACACTCAAAAGCAGGATCTATACGCAGAAGAAAACATTGATTAAAAGATTTATATACCAATTTCTTGACCTGAAGTAACGACACAATCTTGGAAGCTCCAACCAAAAGACTCTCTTGCAAATAGATCTCACGTCCATCATGCTTCAGCATCACTCATGAGTGTTTCAATCTATTGTAATAGGTTTAATCCACTGCAACCATATTATCCGTAGCACCATATCATAACGGTCGACATCCACGAGGTCAAAATCAAGCTTTTCCTGATAGCCTCAAATGCTCAAAGGCATCCAACAGCTTTACAATCCTCTAATTAAGAATCATTAACAAAAGGACCATCGACTCTAAGCTAAGAAGCAATGCTCAATTGTCTCGTCCCTCTATGCACATAAACTTCTTCTTTTTGGAGAACTTATTTCTTCTTCGAGAAATTTTGAGGCATCCTCTTAAAGGATTCATTCTCCTCCCCAAGCTAATGGGCCGGCTTCAACCCGATTATCTATTTTTTTGAGAGCAACACTGGATAAACCACTTAAAAAGAAGTCAACCTGCTGAGCCTCAAAGAAATCTCCAACCCTGTGGATATACCTCGTACCTTAGTGATATAAACACTAGGAAAATCTGCATGTTTACAGTATCGCGGCTTCTCAAGCGCATCACAAGCATCATGCTGAGGTGCATACTCTCCAATAAAATACTTCCTGAAATCAAGCTAGGTATTAACCTTTTTTTTTATGGTAGGACCACTCCACCAACTATAGGCACCTGATTTCAGCCGTATCTGCGCAACAAACAATTGCATCTTGTTCTCTTTATTGATAGCCTCATAAAAGACTCAAGCTTGTCAATTCAAGTCATTCCCTCCTCAACAATGCTTTTTCCATTCCAATCCTGGATCTTATAGTGCATTCACGACGGCGTATGTCCTCCTTGCTCAATCCAAAACTCTTCAGTGACTGCTCCATAGTCGCATCAGTGCCAGGTACATCTAGGTCCACCACCATCGTCAGAGGTTTCCCCTTCTCTGCAGAAATCCGATGACCATCCTTACCAGCAAGGATCTCCAATATAGTTCTCATAGCAGCCTGTGTCCAAAACTGCCTTGAGGCTCTGCTGCACAACCAGCAAATCCTCACCCCATTGTACATGGATTCCATATTTTTCTGGGTTTCTTGTACACAGCAGCTAGCCCTCATACATCAGGTTCCTCCTCCATAGGAGTCGCTTACACTGCTACAACATGTGCGTTTGCACTAGTCTCAGCTTGCTCCATTTCAGCTACTCCAGATCCAAGCCGCAACTTAGGCTAATAATACTGTTACTAAAATTTTAGTACCAAAAATTTCTTTTTATATTCACATCAAACCATCAGATTGCGCGGAACAAGAACTGCCTTCCACGAGGCAATATACATAGAAGCCACGTATACAGATAACATGATGACAATACAACTACAGGGTAATTATATACACGCATAGCTCATCAGGTATCAGATAGCCTGCACATGACTCAACGCGTTAGTAACATGCATAGATTCTATCTAGTAGAGTAATCATTAAGCAACGATTGACTAACTGCAAGAACACCCATATGGAATCCACCGCATGCACTAGCAGATGCTACCTACCATCTACACAGTACGTCGTCTAGAGCCTCCCCCAAAGGTGGATCCAGTGTATGCGAGAAATTACAAGAAACATAAGAACCTAGGTCACCAGCCTGTTGGTTACATCCACCACCCT